>JAODAL010034121.1:0-44676 GCA_025379985.1 Phyllomedusa bahiana | reverse complement strand
CACATCCCAGTCTGACGTCGCACACACATTTTTCCCCTGCTTATTCATAATTTGATTTCCCTGGCCCCCAAAAATTTTAACGGGAAGCGCCAAAAAAAAGGCGCGATTTAATGGGATATGCCAGTTTTTCCCTTTAAATTAAATCGAATGATCTGGAAATTTCGATAAACCATAAAAACCTTGCCGATTTCAACTTTGTCGTTAAAAAATCGCTCAACCCACTACTAAAAATCACTTATGCCCATGGCACAGTCAGAGTGCCTTCTGTGCAGGGAAAAATCGATTGTTTTGCTAGTTAATAAAAATAATAATAAAAAATAATCTTTATTTATTTTAGCCCCCAACTATTTCCGCAGCACTTTACAATATAGAGGGAATAAGCACAGACAAATCAGACATTACATTACAAAAAAGCTACGTACTGTAAGGGTTCGGTGGATTCACTGGACCACCGCAAGGGGATGATATTTTAAACCATCCCAGGAAGGGGGAAATAAAATTCTAAGCCCCCCCGGGTTTTTCACCAGAGCCGGAATTGGCCCTTCCCGGCGGCGGGGTTTCCAGTCGTTCCCCCCTGACGTGACCTTTTCCTTGGGTGGCGGCCGGGGTATTGCGTGGTCCCAAAATCGAAACCCAAAAGGGGTATGGGGGAAGGGCAAAAGGGTAAGGGCGGGGGGCAGAGGTTCGGGGTCAGAAACGGGCAGACGGTCGGGGCCCCGGGCCCGGCCCCAAACGGGGCAAGGTAAAGGGAAAACTTAGCAAGGGGGACTATACACGGGTAATAACCCAAGGGGACACAGAGACAACAAGCTCACTAATGCACCCCAAACGTTTCCTGGCACAGAGTGCGGGGGGGGAAAACCCTTATATACCCCCCAGTGCCCGGCACAAAACCCAATTCCCGGGGAAACACGGGCCCTTTAAATCTAGACTACTTTTGGGCGCGCCCCAAGGGGGGGCCGAAAAGCGCACGGGGCCCGGGGGGACGAGGGGGAGGGGCCCTTGCACTGGAGCGCGGCCGGTAAGGAGAGCCGGGTGGGGAGGGGGGCGTCGGGGGGTGCCCCCCGATGCCCTTTGCCGACCCTAGCAGGCGGGGGGACGGCCGCAGGGCAGCGGGCGCCCGCGGCCGCCATGACACTAAAAATCAGACACGCAGTGTGGGGGCCCTGCTCGCAAGAGTTTAAAATTTCTTTTTGGGTGTAGGGGTGAAAAAAAAGGGTTAAAAATGGCCTTGGGTTTACAAGGGGCCCCCATTTAAAAAATTTTGGGTAGTAAAACAAAAAAGGGAGGAACCCCCTTTCCAAAAACAACATCTATGTACAGATAAGTGCCTGTGGGTCCCCAAAAATTTTAGGAAGTGATGAATTTGTGCCCAAAATTTTGGGGGGTTAACAATTGGGATCTTGAAAAGGCTTGCTAAAAAAGGGGGGTTTTCGGGAGCACCCCTAAAACTGGGGGGGGTTGTGAGTGTCCCCTGATCAGAGGGGGCAAAGGGTTCCCAGGGGGAACGGGTGCAATACGTGCGAAATTTTGTAGAGGGGGCATGGGGGGTTTTTGGAAATGAGTGAGGGTGTAATTTTTAAATTTCATAGAAGAGGGGAGACCCCGGGTTTTAGGGGGGTTTGACAGAGAAGGGAGGAGAGTAGGGGGTTGCCCATTTGGGGAAGCTTTATGGGTGAGATTTGATTAGTTTATACTGATCCTTACTAAGGGGAACCCAAAGGCAGGGGCTGACCCCGGGGGGAGGGGCATTAGTATAGGGCCCAAGAGAAAGATGCCGGGGTGTTTGCATTCGGACAGTTTTGGAGAGGGGAGGGGTTTAAAGAGGGGGGGAACCGATAAGCGGGGAGTTACAGTAGTCAAAACAAAAAAGGAATAAGACCAAAGGGATTTTGGGGCTTTTTCCCCCAAAAATTTTGAAAAAAAGGGACGGATTCGGGAGAAGTTCTTGTGGTGCAGGTGAAAAGGATGGGGAAAGGGGTTTGGATAAGGGGTGAAGGACAATTCCAAGTTAGTAAAACCCCCAAAACAGCGGGCCTGCGGCCTGGGAGAAAATGGGGGGGCCACACACACACCGAGAGATAGCGGGGTGGGGGTGGTTAGTAACGGGGATGACTGGAATTTTAAATTTAAAAATGGGGTTTTATTTTAAATACAGGGGGGGACAGAGCCCAGAGACAGGGGACAGACAGTAAAGGGTGTTTTGTGGGCGGGCGGGAGTGTTTTTCTCGGGGGGAGGGGGTATAGTTGATTGTCACAGCGTAGAGATGGTACGGGGAAACCCTGAATCCCCTGGGGTTTTTGTCCTAAGGGGGTGTTTTTTAAAAATGAAAAAGGGGAGAACCAAGAACGGACCCCTGGGGAAAACCCCAACAGCAAGGGGAAAAGGGGAAAGAGGAGGTAGAACCAAAAAAATAGCCCACTGAAAGGGGTTTCAAAGGGGAGGAAAAAACCCAAAAGAGAGGGGTGTCCGGGATCCCGAGGCGCTGAGCATTTTAAAGGGGAGGTGGGGACAACAGTGTAAAAACACTGCAAAAAATTCCAAAGAACAGCAATGAGTAGTTCCCCTGAGATTTTGTGTTAGTGGGTTCTTTTAGATTTTTTTTGTAGAGCATTTTTTGGAGTGTAGGGGTTTGGAAACCTGATTGCAGAGGGTCAAGAAGAGTTTTTAGCAGAGAGATAGCGGTTTTGGCGGGGAGTAAACCCAAACTTCCAGGAGTTTAGAGATGAAGGGGAGGTTAAGACCGGTCGGTAGTTAGTGGGGCAGGGGGGTCCAAAGAGGGGGTTTTTCGTAAGGGGGTTATAATACGTGTTTAAAAGGGGGGGGGGGGGGTTTTGGGGAAAAAATACCCGGGGGAAAGAAGGGTTTCAGATTTTAGTGAAGGAGGGGAGGGCACTGGAGAAATAAGGGCTGGAAAAGGGGGGAGGGAATGGGGGCCCTAGAGCAGGTTTTTGGGGCCCCGGCCCGGGGCAGCAGAAGCCTGGACATTCTTTTTTAGTGGCGGTCAAAGGTGAAAGCAGATTAGAGGAAGGGGCAGGGGGGGATTCTGCTTGTTTTTGTGATAAGGAAAGTCCCTCCCAATAAAGGGCAATTTTTTTCCTTTTTAAAATGAGTGGCCAAAGGTCTTTAGGGACAAAAGGGCAGTACCGGGGTCCCGAGCTTAAGGCCCGAGGGGGGAGTGGAAAGTGTCAAAAAAGACGGTTTGGTTTCTGGAATGTGGAGATGAGGGAGGTGAATATTTTTGTTTTCGCAGTGAAGGGCCCTGTGGTAATTCCGGGGATTGGGAAATTTTTTGTTAAAAAAGGGGTTCAGGGAGTTTGACTTCTCCACAGAACCCCCACACCTGGAACGCGCTTGGAGGGAAAACGGGGTCAGGGGTGTGGGCCCAAAGGGTTTGGGGGTTTTGACTCTGGTGGTGCGGTGTGTTTTTGGTGGGCCCAAAATGCCAAGGGGGGTTTGGAGTTTCAAATTTTAATGTTTTTACGGCCAGGGTTTAAACAGGGGAAGGAAAGGGGATTAGGGGCAGTGGGGGACTGTAAGGTTTTCAATAAGTTTCCTTTAAATGTTTTTTTTGACGGAGATTTCAAAATATGGGGAAGTGTGTCCAGAAAAAAGCGAGAGTTTTGCAAAAATGAAAGGGAAAAAGATTGGGGATCAAGAGAGCCAAAAGGGGAGTTTCTAAAAAAAAATAGAAACAGAGGCACGGAAGACCAGATAAAGAGTTTCCCATCCTTGTGATTGGGGGTTTTTAAATTGGGGAGAGGGCCCAAAGGGAAAAGGTTAGTGAAAGAAGACAAGAGGCCCGAAGGAGAAAATAGGGTTTGTCCCTTGGGGGTTTTTGAAATCACCCCCTGATGAAGGGGTTTTTTCAGTAAGAGGAAGTGTGGGAGCCAGGCAGCAAAATGATCCAGAAAGTGGTGGGGTGAGCCGGGGGGTCTGTACACAACCGCGACTCTAAGAGAAAATGGCCGGAAGAGTCTGAGGGTGTGGACCTCAAGGGGGGGGAGAGTGAGGGAGGGTGCAGGGGAATACCTGGTAGGTGCAGTGTGGAGAGAGAAGTAAGCCAACTCCTCCACCCGGTCTTTTTCTCAGGTCTGGGGGGGGGGGGTTTGAAGTGTGGGCCGCCGTGGGTGAGAGAGGCGAGGTAAGTAGTGTCTGATTTCTGGATCCAAGTTTCTGTGAGAGCTGAGAGATTGAGGGCGTAAGAAAGGATCAGGTCATGGGACAGAAAGTGAGTTTATTACCAACGGATCGGGCATTCCACAAAGCACATTTAAACGGAACAGGAAAAGACGTACAGCGAATAGTTGAATAGGCCAGTATCATCTTGATGCTACCCGTTCTTCTGATCGGTTACAGAACTGTACAGCCGATACAAGTCTCTATGTGAAAGCTGATAGCCGTGTCTTAGTGAAAACCATGAGAGAAGCATGAGCATACAAAACAATAATAGACAACCTCTTTGTCAAAATTACCTGTCAGCCAAAAATGGTTCCTTGAAGCTATACATCGCATTAGTTTTTTTCCCAGCTGCAGACGGCAACATACTGATTTATATATTTATTCATTTTTTTTTTTTACAAGTATGGGACATTTGAGGTGTATAAGGGGAGAGTTGTATCATCATGAGTAGAGATGGGCGAATTGATTCTAACGAATTGGAATTCGTTTAGAATTTCAGGAAAACTTCGGTTCTGAACGAAGTCGAAGTTTGGGGTTACCTAGGGTGAACGTAGTGTGCTTTTCATTGATAAAATGGCTGCGAGCACATGGCGTTACATGGGGCAAAGCACTCTGGGAGAAAGAAGGGCATAGCCTGCATGACATGTGCAGAGATGAAGCCAATCAGAGACCAACGGGATTCTGTGACGTCACCGCACTATATAAGTCCGGGCGCGAATCTGGGAGCTCATACCGCTCTCACTGTACTGATCAGGGAAGGTGCTGCCATGGCTGATTGTTACTGAAGAACTGATTTTTATACAGCGATTTCTGTGGGGTGTCTCAGCTTGTCTCAGAGACTGCTTCTCTTAACGTTCTATTTCTGATTTTTTTGGGTATTGGATCTGAAATCCAGTATGCGTCCACTGCAGCTGCATATACATTTTAATGCTATCTGCTCACAGCACATTGAATATCCAAGGGAGATCTAAGCCAGTTCCTGTTGTATTCATTTAAAGAAACACATTTTTTCAATACAAATACCACTTCATTTATTGGCTTTCTCATTCTTTGGCGCAATTTACATCCAGGGACTAATTAAGCGTTGTTATTTCAGCGTGGTGACTCCCAAGAAACCGTCATTTTCACCGCCAAAATATATCATTTTTCCTGTAGCCTAATTCACAAGCAAAGGTTAATACAAATTTATCTCTTGTTGTGTGGCGTAAAAAACACGCATTTGTAACACCTACAAAGCTAGTAGTTTTTTTGGGGGCTAAATTCTTTGCCGCAATTTACATCCGGGGGTTAAATTTAAGCGTTGTTATTCAGCTTGGTGACTCCAAGAAACCGTTTTTTCACCGCCAAAAATATATAATTTTTCCCCGTAGCCTAATTCAAAAAGCAAAGGTTAATTACAAATTTTTATCTTTTTTGTTGGCGTAAAAAAACGGCATTGTCCCGCTACAAACTTAGTTTGGGTGGCTCAATTTTTTGGCGAAATTTACATCCGGGGGTTAAATTAAGCGTGTTATTCAGCGTGGTGACTCCAAGAAAACAAATTTTAAACCGCCAAAATTTTATACATTTTTCCTGTACCCAAATTTCAAAGAAAAGGTTAATTACAATTTTATCTTTTGTTGTGTCTAAAAACACCGCATTGTAACACGCTACAAAGCTCGTAGTTTGTGGGTCAATTCTTTGGCGCAATTTAATCCAAGGGTTAACTAGTATTTTTCTGCATTGCATAAGAAAAAAAACTTTCTTTTTCACCCCCCACAGAAAAAATTCTGTAGAAAAATTCATATCGAAGGTTAATTAAGCCTTACATTAGTAAAATAACAAAATTTTTAAACCAAAATAAAGAAAATTTTTTTCCTGCCCTTTTGTGGAGCGCAATTTATATCCAAAGGGTTCCCCAAACTTCTTAGTGGGTTCATTTGGAGTCAAATACGGGGTGTATTTATCAAAACAATATCTTCACAAACAGTGTCTGTAAATTTTAGAACAAACAGATTCAACGAGGGGGCAGGCTCTTCCCCTGCAAGGGCAGGGCACAAATATCCCGGGGAGCGGGCCAGGTCGAGCACAGCAAGGGGACTCGCCGGGGGGTCACTGGGTGACCCCACCTGCCGCTGTCATCCAGCAGCCTGTTGCAAACCCCCCCAAGGGTTTCTTGTTTGGGTTGACTAGGTCACCCACTTCCTCCCAAATGAATCTGACAACCCAAAAAGAGTCGATGGGAACCTTACAAAACCCTTAGTTGGATCCCCCGGGGCGGTAGGGGCCCTTTTCCCCGTCCCAACCGCCTCTGCCCCATCCGGTTCCTCACCAAGATCTACATGTGGTCGGGGCTCAGCGCCTATATAGCGGGGTTTAAAATTTAGGGGGGAGTCAGCATTTATTTGGGGCGGGAAAGAAAGGGGGCCAATACCCTTGCTTCTTGCAGTAGGGGGCAAAGATAGATTTTGAAGGGGCATGGGAGGTCATTTTGTGAGGGGTCAGCCTTGAAAACCAAGCCCGGTGATGGGGACAGCAGTGATGATGAAACAAAAGAGATGAGTACCCCGGGCCGATTTGGGGAAACGGGTGAGGCAAGGGCTTCATCACGTCGGAGAAAGGGGTCACTTGGGTCGGGCAGCGGCGCACCCAGAAAGGGGTCGGTGGCCCGTGAGTAGCAGGGATCACATTGGGGTGGGGGAGCCAAGGGCCATGGGGTAAAAAACCCGCTTCGCATTCCCAAAAATAGGGGCACTGGGTCAGCGAGGCGTAGTAAATCCGATACTGGGCAGTGTGGAGTTCTTGCTAAGACGGAGGACCGAATATGGGTATATGTAAAATCTGTAACAAAAATAAAGGGGGGAGGGAGCTAACGTTGGCACCACGCCCTGCTCAACACATGCAGCGTCGCCATCCGGGCGCCTGGGAGAACCGTGGCTCAGAGGGGGTGGTCCACCTCCCGCCACAGCACAGCAGCCCCGGGGCACGCATGCCATTGCAGCCATCAACTCCACCAACTCTGCAGAAGGGAGCTGTTTCTCTTTGACTCTCTCGGGTCTAGATGCTCTGCTCCTTGTACTCATGGCGCCCGCAGTCGTTCAGCGGGCGATTGCAAAGGGAAAAAGTATGCGTCCAACCATCTAAGGTGCAGAAGCTGACCATACTCCTTTTTCCAAGTTGTTGGGCTGCAGTCCCCCCTTTCCCAAAAGGGGGACTCTGCACCTTCAAGAAATAATGGCTTGTACCGAGCGAGATGGAGAGTTCCAAGCCGTAATTTTTTTTCCAAAAAGGCAGTACCAGCACTTATAAATTGTAAAAGAAGGTGGGCCCCTCCTTGAGCTTTTCGGTTTGTTCCAAGGTGCCGCAGCGCGGAAGTCTGGGGCTTAACTTGGTCAGGGGGCCCTACATGTCCCTTTTCGGCCCCCGGGTGAAAGTGCTTCAGGCCAGGCAACCAAAAACTTTGGGAAGAGACGCCCCTTTCTCCCCCGTTGCAAAGGGTCCTCGCCAATTTTCGCCTCCTCCTCCTCCACCACCACCACCATTCAGCCTCCACATAAGCCCTTTAAAACCCCATGTTAGGGGGACAGCGGGGGTCACGCAGTTTTACACCTGGTGCCCCGGGGAACGAAGTAACACAGGGGGGGAACTGTCCCCTATCAGCAAGAAATCGATGGTGGTTTCTCCCGCGCCAACGCAAATCGGAACCATGGGCGGCAATGGGGGGAAAAATGGTTTCCCCGCTGCACCGAGAGGTGTCAATGCGCCCCGCATGGCGTAGTTTCAATCTGCTTGTGAAAAGGGTTTCCCGAAATTTCCCCGTCTTCAGAAAATTTTGGAAAAAGGGGGAAATGTGCATGCACTTCATCCCTTCCTACAAACCAGGAACACCCCCTCGAGTTGCGCGGCAGAAAGGGCCCCCCCCAAAATACTCAATTGCGTGTTTCCCCCCCATTGGGAAATTTCCCGCCCGCCATGTTGGGCCGACTGATAAAAGAGAAGGCCATTAAAGATTTTTTTTATGATCCAGGGGGAAAGGAGTACTCCCTGTGTAACTTTGATGTCAGCCAGTGGAAACCATGGTGACCTGCCGTTTTTTGAGGCCATTTGAGGAGGGGCCCCGTTATTTGTCAGTCGCCCGGACTACGGATGAATAACGTCATTCCACTGCTCATGCCCCGGAACAGATCTGAAAAAAACTGTCTGGGGGGGGGATGGAATGTGGCGACTACTCTGTGGCCACATGATCCGCTGGGGACTGAAATGGAGGAGGGGGAGGACATTGGAGCAAAGCATTGTCTGGTGAAATGAGGGATTTTCTACCCAGGTGACAAGAGAGAAGGACAGGGCCCTGGAGGATAATGGAGATGGGAAGACAGGCAGATACCCAAAAGCACTGTGGCAGTTTTGTGGGGTGGGGGCAGGGAGCCCCTCGGAGTCCTTGTGCAGATGGGCCCCCCGGCATGCTGATTTGCCTGGGTAGTGACACCCAAAGTCGCATCCGGCAGGGGATGACTTCTGCTCTCCCCCTTTGGACCCTCGCTCGGTCCAAAATGGGGCCTTTTTCCACTATTGAGAGGGGACAAACTCAAATCTATAGGGAAATCCTCCCTAGTCAGTTGGCGCTGCCTATGTCGGGGATCGTCCCTCCTCTGACAGGTTGACCGGGGGGGGTTTTTCAGCGTCACGTACTACTGCCACGGTTGCCGGGGGGGTGGGGGGGGGGACAGTACCAGCTCCTCAGCGAAACCCTAAGTCTGGGTCACTGATGAGGCTCCTTCCCCCGCCTAGTGAGGGGGAGTCCCACAGCACAGGACGGGAGCGCCCCCTGAACAACGGGGGTGGCCTACTTGGGACAGCACTCTCCCACCCCAGTTAGAAGACCCGCTGGAAAGGGGCAGCAAACTGGATGTGTGGCCGCAACTTGCCGTTTGCAGTGGAGAAGCTTCCTGCCGGCCAGTAGTGGGCATAAAGGGGGGGGTTTTTCAGTGCGGCGGGGGCCCGTTACCAAAAGGGAGAACCCCGCTTGCCCACAGGAAATGGGGAAACGTTGCCCTTTGTCAAGAGAATCGGCGTGGTTTCGGCCGGGTTTTCCACCACCAAATGCTTGGGCATCAATACATCAGCCAGGGACGCCTCCCCCAAACTGTGAAAAATGAGTCGGGGTTTTAAAAACTCCCTCCTCTCCCATATTCTATGCCCCCACCCGCCTGATCCAACATCTCTCCCCAGTTGCCCCATCGTCGCCAACCTTTTTTTTCCGGGGACGGGGTATTGCCACCCACCTCCACACTCTGTATTGTCCCACTCCCTGCCCTCATGCTGTGCTGTGGCGCTGCCGTGCCCTCCACACTGTGTAATTGTCCTATTTGTGGCCTACCCCTTTTTTTCCCACCCCCAGAATGTCATGTGCCACTGTTTGACCTCATGCTGCGTGTGGTGCTGCCCGTGACCTAACCTGGTCATTGTGCCCTGTTGCCCATGCGTGCTGCCGGACCTCTAAACTGTGTCATTGTCCCAACTCTGGGCCCCTTTTCCTGTTTTGCCACCTCCAAAATGTCTTGTCCCCTGTTGACCTCATGCTGGTGGCGCCGCCGTCACCTCCACGCTTGTCACAATTTTGCCACCTGAGCTCAGCTTGTTTTTTCCAGCTTTCTCTGGCATACTTTATCGGGGAAACTTTCCCGTTTCAGTTTTTTGGTCAGTTTGCCCTTTTAAGTGCCCAGGGAATTTTATAGTGAACGATTCTAGAGGGCGGCGTCGTGCTGTCTACAAAAACACAACATTGTATGAAGACCAAACCAAGTCCCTCTGCATATTTAAACATGGACAACGTTCTACAGCACCCCGCAGGCTTTGCACCTGGAAATGCTGTTTTTTAAGTGATTCTCCCCCAAATAATTTGGAACGAAGTTATTTTTTGCCGAGAAATTCGGCGAAGTGAACGAAACGAATTTCGGGAAATTCGCCCATCTCTAATCATGAGTTTACGGAAGAATGGAAGGAGGATGGAGAGACATAACTGCGATGTTCGTTCCTCCCAATCACGGGACCCTACCCACGATGATCAAATCTACACATCAGGAAGCCATATTTAAAATGATCGTTGTCATTGGCCAAATTGTGAGCAACCTCAAGTACCCATAATTCACATTGTATTTTAACATATTTAATTTAAATCAAATGAAAATGTTATCAAATCTAACTACTCCTTCTCTTGGCCTGAGAGGGAGATTTCGTACTTGGGGATCAAGATTCCTAGAGATCTGTCACGCCTGTATGAGTGCAACTTCCAACCTCTGCTGGCTAATATTTCTCGATGTCTGGGGGTCTGGGGACGGGGTGACTTCTCATGGTTTGGCAGGGTGAATATTATTAAAATGTCTATACTTCCGAAACTGCTATATCTGTTCCAAACGGTTCCGATCCCCCTGCCCTCGTCCTTCTGGGTTAAACTCCAGCGAGGTTTCACCGAGTTTATATGGTTCTCTCGTCGCCCGAGACTTAAGAGGGAACTGCTGTCTAGGCCCAAGACGGAGGGGGGGGGGGGTGGGCTTACCAGATTGCAAGGTCTATTACCTGGCGGCTGCTTATGCTAGGTTTTTGGACTTGGTCCATAGTCCCCAGGACAAGCTTTGGGTGAGGACTGCGCAAACGGTCTCCCCCCAGGCGATAATTTCTCTTCCGTGGGCCCAGAGCCTCTCGACCCGAGACCCTAAACTTCTATCATTCAGTACAGTTCACACGCTCTCTATAATAATGAAATCTAAGGCCCCGCCCCCTTTAGTGGACCTAGCTGGCCCCCTTTTTCCCATCTCAGACAATCATCTATTTCCCCCGGGCGCCTCTGGGCGGTCATTCCTAGGGAAATCTAAATATCGCCCCCTCCTCACAGTGCAGGTACACAATAGGGGTGTTTTGTTGCCCTTAGGGGATTTGATTCAGGACTGCCCTCCATCTGACAGGCATAGATTTGAGTATTTACAGCTTCGGCACTTCTTTACTGCTACTGTAAAAGAAAGATCTCTCTAGAGCACTTTCTCCATTTCGAGGAACTATGTGTCGCACCATCGCTCCCCAGGCATCTAATCTCCCTGCTCTACCAGTGGCTAATCTCGACCACTTGTCAGGAACTTCCTCATGATTGTAAGGCCTGGGAGAAAGAGCTGCGGAGGACCTTTACGGTTGATCAATGGAGAAAGTGCTTTTTTCTCACTCATAAGGCGGTGATAGCGTGCAAGGCACAGGAAACAAGCTTTAAAGTTTTGTCCAGGTGGTACAGGGTGCCGACTCTGCTTCACAAATGGTTTCTAGTGTCCGGATACCTGCTGGAGATGTAATTTGGAGGCAGGGTCTATGTCCCATATTTGGTGGGGGTGTCCAGTCCTGCAGCCCTTCTGGAAGAAAGTCCTTCGGGCTATTTCAGATTGCTGGGGGACCTCTATTCCGGAATGCCCAGAAGCAGCGCGTCTATTTATGTTCCCCTTCTCGCAATCCTCGTACAAGAAATCCCTGACCAGACATCTCTTACAGTCAGCAAAGATGGTGATCCCCCGCCGCTGGCGTCAATCCGTTCCTCCGTCTATTGCTGACTGGGTGGAGGAGGTGTCTTCTATTCGCTGTATGGAGGAGTTGATCGCCCATAGCCCTGAGGAGTCACTTAAAGTCTTGCACACCTGGAGGCCTTGGACCCTTTATCAATCCTCCCGGGACTTTCAGGCAGTCTTGGGGTGATAGCTGGGGTGTTTTCTTGCCCGACCACCCCCTCCGCCCACGGGGGGCTGGTTATGGTGGTTGGGCCTTTGGTGGTTGAAGTATTTATAGGAACAAACCCTCCCATGGGATGGCTCTTGGGTATGTGTCTTGTGCTTCTCCGGCATCTGGCGGTGTGGACTCCTTCTCCCTTCCCCTTCCCTTGTTTTTCTTTCTCTTATTTGTCATGATCATTGAAGTTTCAAGACCGCCTAGATTTGCGGATGTTCAGAGCTCTGATCTGTTGCGGGGGGGGGGGGGAGCCTGTTGGGCTCCGCCGTCCAGTAATGGGTGTTACTCATGATTCCTCTATTTTGTAGATACGCGAATCGGCGGTCTTGATGCTAGGGGCCAACCTTACGGTATCTTGCTCATTACTTTGTCGTTTGCATCAACACTGTAGTGTCTTTGTACATTTTATGGTTTTGTGATTATTATGTGCCTATTGAAAACTGTTTAATAAAAATCTATTATCGTAAATCAAATGAAATTGTTAAAACCAACAAATTAGCAAATATCTACATAAAACTGTGCCATATCTAACTAATAATTAATAAACTGCCGGTCAGTAGTATAAAGCATGGAGGGTTTTTTTTTAGTAAAAGTGGCTTACACCCCCCAGACAGCTGCCCATGTGCGGAGCCTGTGACTCTATATTTGATGATTGCAACGAGAATAATGGTAAAATTCGAAAAAGGTAATCCATCCTATTCTATGTCACCCTAAAAGGGAAGGAGGTCCTTTGAAAGCAAAAAATTGGACATACATCGTACTCTGAACAATTACCCCTGGCTGGCTCGAAGACCATAAAACCACAATCTGGTGCTAAGGACCTGACAACAAATCCCAAAGGGGAAAAAAAATACCATTACCCCCCGGGAAAAAAGGGTTCGGAGACACCATCAGTTTCAAGGTAAAAAGAAAAACTTTGGGGGAAATAATCCCAAAAAGGGACACCTCCCCAATTATCGGGGAACGGGAAACCTTTTTCCAGCTCTTGTTCGAGACCCTGCATGAGCCTCACCATAGTCGCCAGATCAAACCAAATCTGGGGGATCATCACCGTGAGGAAACCCGAAATCCCCAAATGTAAACACTAACTCCAAGGACCCCCTAATGACTTTAGTACAACAGGATTAGTATGCAAACTAGTCTTTGAAGTGTCAGGGCTAAGCTGTGCAAAGATGCAAAAGGGCTGCAGCAGGATGTTTTGTCCCCCCCATACACGCGCTGCAGCTCTGTGGGACAGATGCCCACCCAACCCTGCGGGGGCGAGTTTTGCACCGCCTGGGGGCCCCCGGAGGCCGTCAACGCTGCAGGGGGGGTATCCGGAATCCCTTTAAAAACTCCTAAGGCTGTGGTGCCCCCGTGATATTCCTGGCCCCCCGTGTTACTTTTCGGTTTAAATTTGTTTTTGCTTCCCTGTGTACCTACCCGGCCTGTTCTCCTGCCCCGGCTTGCCTCCTGTTTTTGGGCTTTTTCCGTTTGGCTTTGATGGGCTTGTTTAGTTTATTCTTTTTTTCTGATTTTGGGCTTTGGCGTTCCTATTTGATATTGACCTGGGATTTTTACTATTTTTGCTTTGACGGCCCGCATTTTGCAGGCAGGGACTGTTGCCCAGTTGCCGTCTGCCGCCTAGGCAAAACCCCAAAGTGGGGCAGGACAGTGGCTGGGTTCCATTGGGTCACTGCACCCCCCTTGACGTGACTTTATACGGGCCCAAAACCCCGTTACTGCTTTACCCTCACATGGACCCATGACGCTGGGTAGAGCAGAGCGGGGAAACCCAGCTAGTCCAGGATCTGGCGCTGGGGGAAACAACAGGAGGTACCCCAAGTCAAGGGTCCCGATTCCCTTCCCCCCCTTTTGGGAAAAACCCCCTTTACCAGTTGCTAAAGGTTCTCAGTAAAGGAAGGCCTTTTGGGCTTTTAGAGAGGGTTTTGTCGTCTGTTTTTTGGGCCCCGCCCACTTACCTCGGGAAATGGGGGGACAAAGGGGGGGAATTTTTATGTCCTTACTGCAGGGTCCCCCCCGGAGGGGGTTTTTTGGCGTTCCTCATGACCACCGAACTGTCTTTTTTGGGGACATTTTTGCCGTTTAGGGGGTACTTTTTAAATGACCCAGTAGGGAACTGGGCCGTGCTCAGTGTCCCTTGGCAGGGGGAAAAAAGATGTGGAGGGAGTTTTGTTCCGAATTTGCGCTGGTCGTTCCGTCGGGGTTGGAACGCGCAGCCCAGATCCCAGTTTAGATTAGGGCAGGTCCAGTGGGGATTTATTGGTGGCTTTACCTCCCCCGGGTACCTTGATGAGGCCCAGGCATCCGTTCTTGGACGACTTTTAGGGAAAAACGGCAGGGAAAAGGTCCCCCCCCCCGGGGTCCCCCCATGGTACCCAAACCCTTTGTTTCCGTTTTTAAAACCCCGAGGAGCCCATGAAAAGTGGGGGTTTTTTTCTGTCACTTGGTGACGCCGTGGGAAATTACTGTCCACCCGGGGGGTTTTTGGGGTTTCTACTGTGAAAAAGATGGACACAGAATTGGGAATTTTCCAAACAAAGACCGGGGCAAAAAAAACCCAACGCCTGGGTGGGTCAGCAGGAGGACCCTAGGCGGCAAAGGGTTTTCCTATTGTATCTAAAAGTTGCTGCACCAGTTAAGATTTCATACTTGTCGTTTTTGGGTTTTGGGGGAGTGCGTTTGTGGATTCTGGATCAGCTTCAAATTTTGTTGTCGTCTTCCCCAGATTTTGGGGCCCTCCCTTGTAGACCGAATCTGACCACTGCGGGTAGTGGCTTTGACTCCACCCCAACACCGGGGGCGCAACCCAATATTGTACTCCTGACCCTTTGAATGGTGGTCGGATCCATACTATTGAAAATTATTTTATTTGATGGAGGGGCTCCCCCAATATGGGGTTTGGGGCTGCCGGGCCTCCAAAAACAAAAAACCCATTGTTTGCCTGGAATCAGGGGAATTATCAGGGGGGACAACGTGTGTTGCAGATTTCCTTACCATCCCCTTTGGGCAATACTGATGTGGGGGGTGATGCTTTATCTGGAAGCGGCTGTCCCAGCGTTGAGGCCTTACGGCATCTTGTGAAGTTTGGTTTTGGGCAAAGGGTTCCAGAACTCGTGCTCCTGGTGAATATCCCCTGAAACCTAACGTACTTTGTGGTTAAAAGATGGCTAACCCAGGGGCTTCTCGGCTGAAATCACCTCTTCCTCTGTATACAAACTGTCCCGGCGGCACTTGTAAGAGGTATATCAGCCTGTGACTCCGCCCTCAGGCCCCCTTTCCCCGTTCGCATAGAGGGGGAGTTAAAAAATGAAGTCGCCCTAGTTAGTTTTCCGTAAGGCCCAAAGGTCATGCAGTACCGGTCATTGGGAAAGGGGTTGGCCCTGGAGAGATCGGGTTCCGGGCAAAACCTCCCCATGCTGATCGCCGGTGAGGGAATTCCTGGGTCTCCCCCAAAAAACCCAGCCAGGGAAGGGTCCGGTGGCCCCTCCAAAAAGGGGAGGGGTTTAAATGCAGGGTAATGTGCAAAGACTGCAGAAGGTGCAGCAGCTGATGTGGTCTCCCTCCCCGATACACTTGCTGCTGACAGCTTGTGAGTGACAGATTGCCCGCCACTCCTGCGGGGGGGGTTGCACCACCAATTGGGGAGACCCGGAGGCCGCTCCAATCAGTGCAGGGGCGGGGATAGGAATCCCATTTTAAACTCCCTGAAAGGCTGGTGCTGGCCTGGATATTTGGCTACCCCCCGTGTTACTTGTTTTTTTGTGTTTTCTTTCTTTTGTCCCCACCTCGGCCCGTTTCCGACCCCGGCTTCCTCCTGATTTTTTGCTTTGCTTCCTCTGGGTTTTGACCCGGCTTTTTTTTTATGTTTTTCCTCTGGTTCTGATTTTTGGGTTTTGGGGTTCCCATTAAAAATTTTGGCCCGGACTGTTTTACTATTCTTGCTTCTGAGGCCCCCCGCACTTTTCAGGCGGGACTGTTTGCCCAGTTTCCGTCTGCCCCTAGGGGGGGCACATCAAGTAGCAGGGACAGTGGGCTGGGTTTCCTTTAGGGCTCAAAGCACCTCCCTTTATGTGACATGAGCTAAAAAGATCTGGGGATTTTTATAAAAGCTCTGAACAGTTACCCCAGCCAATTTCACCACTGGCCGAGGCACCAGAAACCCCACGTGGGAATGTTAACAGCAGCTCGCGAACACCACCCGCAAAGCCTCACCATAACGCAGACCCCACAAAAAAAGGGAGGGGCCCTCAAATATTATGAAACCCACCTCCCCCAAAAAACACCAAATTTAATCACCAACTCCAAAGACCCCGTAATAGCCTGACTACAGCAGGGTTAGTATGTGATCTGAAGGGGAAGGAGGTCCTTTAACCCACAAAAAGTGGCGCCTTATATCAAGGCTCTGAACACCTTATCCCTAGCCGATTTCACCACTGGCTCAGAGGTACCATAAGCCACAGTGGTAAGACAGGGATCAGATACAGATCATACATGAAAAAACTTTGAGACTCTCGGTTCACATATTTTGACAAAAAATTTTTTAAAACTGCCCCCGACTTTTTAACGTATCTCAAAAAGGGCAGTCCATGCACTTTTTCCTCCAATCGAGCCCAAACAGGCCCCCTCCCCCGGGGGCAACGACCCCCTTATTTAGAGAGAAAAAATAAAAAACACCCAACCTGCAAGCTGCCCTTCTTATAACAGCCTGTGAGAGTGGGCGGGGACAGAAACCCAAAATGGAAGCACCCCTTCCTTCCCATATAGGTTAAAATCAATGTACACCAAGTATACCGTATGTTTCTGCACACAAAAACATTTCTGAAAAACGTATGCAAACCTGGGTGCCACTGGCAGGGCTGCGGCACACATGTAATTCTACATGTGCACACACAGACCGCCGCCAGCGGCACACTACTGCAAAAAGGGCAATAAACTACGTGGAAATCCCTAAAGAAGCATTTATGCTATCTATCATACATGAAAAAACTTTGAGACTCTCGGTTCACATATTTTGATCAAAAGATGTTTAAGCTGCCCACGACTTTCAACGTGATCTCAAAATCGGGCAGTCCTATGCTATCTTTACCTCTCAATCGAGCCAATCAGGCCTCTCACTGGGTCAACCGACCTCCATTATTCAGAGAGAAAAAATAAAAAACACCCAACCTGCAAGCTGCCCTTCTTATGACAGCCTGTGAGAGTGGGCGGGGACAGAAACCTATATGGGAAGGAAGGGGTGCTTCCATTTTGGGTTTCTGTCCCCGCCCACTAACAGGCTGTTTCTAAGAAGGGCAGCTTGCAGGTTGGGTGTTTTTTATTTTTTCTCTCTGAATAATGGAGGTCGGTTGACCCAGTGAGAGGCCTGATTGGCTCGATTGAGAGGTAAAGATAGCATAGGACTGTCCGATTTTGAGATCACGTTGAAAGTTGTGGGCAGCTTAAACATCTTTTGATCAAAATATGTGAACCGAGAGTCTCAAAGTTTTTTCATGTATGATAGATAGCATAAATGCTTCTTTAGGGATTTCCACGTAGTTTATTGCCCTTTTTGCAGTAGTGTGCCGCTGGCGGCGGTCTGTGTGTGCACATGTAGAATTACATGTGTGCCGCAGCCCTGCCAGTGGCACCCAGGTTTGCATACGTTTTTTCAGAAATGTTTTTGTGTGCAGAAACATACGGTATACTTGGTGTACATTGATTTTAACCTATATGGGAAGGAAGGGGTGCTTCCATTTTGGGTTTTTTGTCCCCGCCCACTCTCACAGACTGTTCTAAGAAGGGCAGCTTGCAGGTTGGGTGTTTTTTACTTTTTCTCTCTGAATAATGGAGGTCGGTTGACCCAGTGAGAGGCCTGATTGGCTCGATTGAGAGGTAAAGATAGCATAGGACTGCCCGATTTTGAGATCACGTTGAAAGTCGTGGGCAGCTTAAACATCTTTTGATCAAAATATGTGAACCGAGAGTCTCAAAGTTTTTTCATGTATGATAGATAGCATAAATGCTTCTTTTGGGATTTCCACGTAGTGTATTGCCCTTTTTTCAGATACAGATCAGACTCATTGTAGAGGAAGGGGGAGCTGATACCATGTACATAGCAGGGTCACAATACAGCCATGAGATAAAAGTCATATACCGATCACTAAGCCATAATACTAAGAAGGGGAAATAATACCTTGTTCATAACAGTCCTAAGTGAGAGTTCATATGCTGATCACCAAACCCCAATATTAATAGGGGGAATAATGCCCTGTATATAGCAGGGTCAGCATACAGCCTGAGATCAGTATACAGCACTGTGAAGGTGATCAATTACAGATCTCCAACCTCTATCTACAGAGGGGGAACCAATACCCTGTACCCAGCATAGCTAAATCCGGTACATGGTCAGTATCCAGCGCTGACAGGATTGTACTGTATAGTCAGTGCAGCCTGCACACTAAACCCTCATGTCTGTGATCTCCCTCCTCCCCTCAAGCTACACTACTCTCACCTATATCTTTAGTACATGTGATCTCCCAGCTCCACCATAGAGAGCTCAGAAAAAACAGAAGGTACAGATATATTCTCACAAACAGCAAGCCAGGCCAAGCCTGCAGTGTGAGGAGCAGGGAACAGATACATCGCTAAATGCTATATGAATTCCGGTGTAATAATACTACCATATACAACACAACAGCTTATACTATACTACTGTATCTTGTGGGAGGTGAGTGTGACCCCACCATGTGTGATGTGAGGTGATCACTGTGCATTGTGCTTCCCTGAGGCTGCAGACATGTTTCCTTGATTACTTGGTGAGTGAAAGAAGATGACGAGAATATAGGAAGTTATATCTATGCCTAAACACCACCCTTCTCAGAGTAAAACTCTTCCCCATCCACATACCCCTCCCTCTGATATCACAACCACCTCTATTAATATCTATAAACTATACAGACAGGAGCTTAAGCACCATGCAGGGACTATAAGCTGCCCTCTCAAAAACATATCCTCTTTTGCACAAAGCTCCTTACAATAAAGATATTATGTATACACTGAAACCATCCGCTTAAATACCTACTGCTATACAGCCAAAAACTCCCAGACTATAACAGAGCTCTAGGTTCCCCGCTTTATTGACAGACCGTATCACTACATGCGTTTATAAAAACCTTTATATCCCAGTTAGCCCAACGGGTTTCCCCACTGTAATTTCTGGGTTCATCAGGGGATTCAAAAACTCTTACTGTGGAACAAGATTACACTATATACAACGCATATACTACAACTCATACATTCACCATTAAGGTTAGATAGATAGACTGATACTTAGCTTGAGTGCTGCTAGGTATAAACACGATGAGTCCTGCAGCTCCTCTGGTATGTTGGCACCCAAGATAAAAGGGATACAGAGCAGAATTATCCCTGCATCCCTTAAATATCCTAAACAGCCCCTGTAATGTATACAGTATAAACCCCTACTTCCTACAAGTAGGTGGTGATAGTTTATGCCCATTCCTAGGTTCTCATAGGTATATGTGCTCACTATACCAACCTCGTTTCTTCCGGCGTTCCGAATGCTGAACTGCGCATAACCGGAAGTGAAGAAACCGTCACTTCCGGTACGCGCGGACCGAAAAAACAGCGCGCCTGTGCTGGAAAGCCGGCCCGCACCACGCGGTGCCTAGCGTCCACACCAAAGCACTAAGGACAAAAGGCATTATGATACGTTATCTGCAGACCCAACATCCACGTTTACTATGGAATTGGAAAAGATACTTGTGGAGGGTTTGGAGATGGGCCTCATATCACACACAGAATTTAAATTTATGATGCCCTGTAATCCCCAAATACCGACTTTCTATTCAATCCCGAAGATCCATAAGGGATGTACCCCACTTAAGGGCAGACCCATAGTTTCAGGTGTAGGATCAATTACGCAAAATGTAGGGATCTACATAGATAGCATTTTACAGGACTTCGTAACTACACTGCCATCTTACATAAGAGATACTTCGGATCTCCTACGTAGATTAGATGGAATCACGGTCAGTAAAGAAGTATACTTGGGCTCCATAGATGTTGAAAGCCTATATAGTAATATCCCACATGAAATTGGCATTCAGGCAGTTGAATATTTTTTGTCTACAAGAAGTGTTGAATTTCAGGCTCATAATGCCTTTGTCATTAGACTACTTGATTTTGTATTAAGACATAATTATTTTGTCTTTTGCAACAAGACCTTCCACCAGCTCAGGGGCACCGCAATGGGGAGCTCTTGCGCCCCCGCATATGCAAATTTGTTCCTGGGCTGGTGGGAGGCTACCTTAGTATCCCAACCGGGAGATGATCAATGGCCCCCCCAGATATTATTTTGGGGGAGGTACATTGATGACATCATCATCCTCTGGGAAGGTACAAGATGTCATTTTGAGGAGTTTGTTGCACAGCTTAATGACAACAATATCGGCATGCGTTTCACATTTGAAATACAAGAGAGATGTTTACCTTTTCTAGATATTCTTATCATCAAGGATTCAAAGGGCAATATTCATACGGATATGTATAGGAAACCTACAGCAACCAATAGTTTGTTACACTGGAAAAGCTACCATCCATTACCCTGTAGGAGAGGAATACCTAAGGGCCAGTTTCTGAGAGTGAAGAGAAATTGCTCCAGAGATGAGGATTTTAGGAGACAATCAGGCATGTTGAGAGAGAGATTCCTGAATCGAGGATACCCCCCTAGAGTCCTGGAATCAGCCTTTGGGTATGCACAAAAACAAAATAGGACAACTCTCCTACGGGGTAAACCTCAGAAAGATGTTGACAACAATAAAGCACGTATAGTTGCAACTTTTGATGATAGAAATCTTGAAGTTATTAATATTCTGAAAAAATACTGGGGCATTTTGATGTTGGATCAGGACTTGGAGGGATATGTCCCTCCAACCCCCTCAATTACATATCGGAGAGGTAGATCCATAAAAGATAGACTGATCCATAGTCATTATGCACCAATACCTCCTCAAGGCACCTGGTTAGAAAGGAGACCGATAGGTATGTTCAAATGTGGACAGAGATGTGTAGCCTGTCCACACATACAACAAACTAAATCCTTCACAAGTGCCTCAAATGGCAAACAATTCTTTATCCGTGATTTTGCCAACTGTAAGACGGAAGGAGTAGTCTATATGTGTACATGCCCCTGCCCACTTAACTATATTGGAAAAACAAGGAGAATTTTCAAAAGAAGGGTGGGCGAACATCTGGGGGATATACGAAATAGGAGAGACACGCCAGTAGCTCGACATGTGTGGGAACATCATAATGGAGAATGCGAATCTCTGCGTTTTGTGATTCTAGAAGTTGTGAGACCATCTCCCAGAGGAGGAGATTGGGATAGACGAATCCTATGTAAGGAGGCCCAATGGATTTATCGTATGGATTCGGTCCAACCAAAGGGCCTCAATGAGACCTTGCAATTTGGCTGTTTTATTGAATAAAACTCTATTTCGGGCCTGTGTTCATTGCTTTGTTCAGTTCCCACTCTCCACAGTGGACTGCTTTATATATATTTTCTAAGTCTGACCAATTATGTATCAGCATTATATCACTATTTTTATTATATTCATTGATTGCTTACAGCTTGGTAATATATGCCAGCTGAGGACAATGAATTTTTGTACCCCGTATGTCTTAACTTTGCCCCTGCAGTAAGCCCAATCTAAACTGTATTTGTCTGCCACTATATAGTTGCTCCGGTATGACTGAAGTCACATGACCCGCTACACATAACTGTATATCAGAGAGGATGTGTTGATATTGAGAAAGAGTTCCTACCATTATTCCATCTATTGGCAATTTGACAATATATACAGTTAGGTGTATATTTGCACCACATCTTGTAGAATTTTAAATAAGGTGACTAGTCGGGCGAGATGGTTTTACATCCTGACATGCGCAGTGCTTTGGTGTGGACGCTAGGCACCGCGTGGTGCGGGCCGGCTTTCCAGCACAGGCGCGCTGTTTTTTCGGTCCGCGCGTACCGGAAGTGACGGTTTCTTCACTTCCGGTTATGCGCAGTTCAGCATTCGGAACGCCGGAAGAAACGAGGTTGGTATAGTGAGCACACATACCTATGAGAACCTAGGAATGGGCATAAACTATCACCACCTACTTGTAGGAAGTAGGGGTTTATACTGTATACATTACAGGGGCAGTTTAGGATATTTAAGGGATGCAGGGATAATTCTGCTCTGTATCCCTTTTATCTTGGGTGCCAACATACCAGAGGAGCTGCAGGACTCATCGTGTTTATACCTAGCAGCACTCAAGCTAAGTATCAGTCTATCTATCTAACCTTAATGGTGAATGTATGAGTTGTAGTATATGCGTTGTATATAGTGTAATCTTGTTCCACAGTAAGAGTTTTTGAATCCCCTGATGAACCCAGAAACTACATGGGGGAAACGCGTTGGGATAACTGGGATATAAAGGTGTTTATGCACGCATGTAGTGATACGGTCTGTCAATAAAGCGGAGCCGCTCTTTATCAGGGCGATTACTCCACTGACGGATAGTACACGGTATGCAATATCATCTAGGTATGTGGTGTTAATATATAGGGGTGTTTAGATATTATTTTAGACAATCTAAGTAAAGGTTATGTTTTAACAGGGATTATTATTTGCAGTGATTTTTTGGTTTAAATCCTTTGTTCATATAACAATTGCAGTGTCTCTAGGTTCCCCCCTTCCAAAGTCATGGCCCACCTTCGCTTAGGGCCTCGGGGTGTTCTTTATGAATGTGGTGCGATACGCCTTCAGAATATCCCCACATCTGTAGCGCATTACAAAGTGTTGGGTCTAGCGCACAGTGCGCCAAACATGCCAGAATTATGCGTCATACATAGGGAAAAAGTGTCAGAAAAGTGAAACAGACCTGTTCATACATGTCACCCTAAATGTAAAGCTGTGTGAGTGGAGAGATGTCTGTCAGTGTCAGCTGGCTTTCCATTGAGAAGGCAGTGACTGTATAAGTCCCTGCCTTCCCAATTTCTGTAAATGCAGTGCTCAATGAGCGCGCTATGTACCCATTAGCAGGAAACCTCACAGCTTCCTGGTTTCCGATGTTAGTAGTCACGTGACTGCTGAGGCTCAGTTACTGCATAAGTTCTCTTATTAGACCTGGATCAACTCTGCAGTCAGTACAGGGGTCTATGTTTTACCTATATTTCCCCTCAAACTGGGGCCAGTATATCAAACTGGAAACTGTGCTTGGATCAATTAGAAATAAAAAAAAACTTATGTAAAAATTACCCCCAGCAGTACTTTATGACCTTATTGGGGGAACATTGGAACCACCAATGACCCCTTCATGTAAACTATGGTGGCAAAATGTGAAGAGTGACTTTTTTTTTTTACTACTATCCCTCATATTATATAAACTGTTATATATATATAACAATGTAATCAAAAACATACATACAAATAAGGTGTAATGTATCATGGAAAAAAAAAAGGCAAATTATTAGTTAACAAGTGCAAGAAAGCATTATATCATTTAGACCCTCATGTAGTAAAAAAAAAAAAGGAAAATATGCCTAGTCAGGAAGGAGGGTTAACCACTAGTGTACTTCAAATTAAACTGGTTATGCCATCATTTATTGAACCAGGGAGCGCCCCTTCTTTTTCTTTATACCAGCGCTCTATTTAATTAATTCACAGTACTCAATGAGTAGCAAAGCAAAGTGGACAGAAGCATTGAAACCCACTTCTGTATTCTCTCCTTTATGCCTAGCTGTCTCTGACAGCTGGCTGCCCAATATCAACTAGCTGACTCAAACCCATAAATATGCACTGGACTAGGACTGCCTGATATAAATCTAATTTACTGTATGGCAGGTGGTTCCTAAGCATTTGGTAATGTTCTTTCTGGAACAATCACGTTTACTAGTGCTGCCTAAGAAATGTATTCATTTCATAAAAATAAAACAGTGAGTT
Organism: Phyllomedusa bahiana; assembly: GCA_025379985.1. NCBI lineage: Eukaryota > Metazoa > Chordata > Amphibia > Anura > Hylidae > Phyllomedusa > Phyllomedusa bahiana. The sequence goes on along the minus strand of JAODAL010034121.1, from coordinate 20,766 downwards.
CCAGTGGGTTCAAGGTTAAAGCAAAAGACATTCTGAAAAATTGCTGTATAATATGGTTATTGTATGCTTGTCCACATCTGAATATATAAGAATGACCTAGGCAGTAGATCAAACATTATCTGTGTAATAGTCTGTTTTATGTGACACACTGGGAAAGAAGATATCTGGACACCAAAATTCACTATCCAGATATCCTCTTAAGGCATTATTTTACAGTCATAGTTTGCAGCTGGACATAGGATATCAGTACCCTAAGCAAGCTATTTCGGTGTCAATACAGAAATGTATTGTATAATACAGAAATGTACTCATGAAAGTGGATGAACTGGGAATGCTGGAGTCAATGACGAGGTGTCAGGTAAAACAGTCATCGGGTTCATGTAGCAATCCAAAGTCAGAAGTCAGAAAAGCCGCACAACGTGAAAGGTCAGGACAAATCAGGAAAACTGAGACCAAATTTATGAGAAAAATTATGTTCAAAACCACTATAACTATGCTCACACATTGGAGACATGAATTTCTGCCATGAATGTTCTCCTGTTCTTTCATTGGGACTAAATCATAGCTTTTAAATAACAATCTAAGCAAATAATGAACATATTGTGGATATTGTTATTATCAGTCTACACAGAAATTTTGTTTCTGCTGCATGTAAATGGGTAGTGTTGCACTTTGAACTAGGGTATGTTCAGATGGCATATTTGTGTCGCATACATTTGGGTGCCTTAAAATGTGTTCGTTGCATCACTGAAATTATGCGCTCACTAGCACTTAATTTCATTTCAAAAACATTTGCATTGTGCATGAGGCACTACCTGCCTCTTGTATTTTATTATTTTATGACATGTGAATTCTTTTTAGGCGTGCCGAAAACGACTGGAGTGAAATACACGTTGTGTGAATGATGGCATTGATTTTACATTACAGTATATGGGAAGTGTTTAGAATATTGATTTGGGTGTATTTCAGCCCATATTTCAGTGCAACATATGTGCCAAAATATGTACCAAGATACACAGTGTGAACATACCTTACCATCACTGTTAAATTCAAAAAGAATATCAGCAAATTTATTGAGATTAAACCAAATTTTGACAGAAATCACATAAATATTATCCCTGAGCCTATGTTGAAGTTGGAGCTGGAGTTTAGGTTAAAGTAAGCCTTACAGTCATATGCCACTTTCGGTAATATCTCATTTCCATTCATACATCACTATAACTTGCTTAGAAATCCCTCTCATCTCTCATATACAAATGTACAAAGTAAAGATTGGGGCATGGTTAAGGATGGAGTTTTGCTAAGGTTAGGGTAAGGGCTGGAATTGGGGCAAGATTAGGGTTGGATTAGGGATAGGGTTAGGGTTGGCATTAAGGTAAAATTGGAGCGATGGTTGGTGTTAGAGTTAGGGTTTTCCCTTGAGTCAGGATACGGGTTTGTGGATAAGTACAGGACAACTAATCTTCATTAAACAAAAGTTACAAGTGCTGTGAGCAACAAAAAGTGTCCTTACCTTAAACAGATGCTAATCTTGTTAGAGCTCATTACTTTTTCTACAGAGCTCAGTTCCTTCAATTCATCTGTGTGTGGGCTGAGGTCACTCCCTTCTCTCTGCTCTGTCAGCTATTCAGATAATAGACATCCATCTGGCATTCCATAGCAACCTGAAAAGCACATAAAAATGCTCTTATCTCATGACTAAAGTAAAAGTACATATTTAGAAAAAGTCTTTAATTAACAATTATTTAATGTTAAAATCTAATCTTTGTTGTGAGAAAACCCCTTTACGTCTGGAAGCCATGTCCAGGTGCTAACATGATCTTAAATGTTTGAATGGAGCCTATAGCTGGCACACAGGCCAGTTATATTCTGAAATAGACTTCCTTAGGTTTTGATTGACAGGAAGGGTTTGGTAAATAGATAAGTTCTGTGTGACATTGGCCAGAAGAAGGATAAGCCATCAATCCATGCTTCCAATGTGTATTAGACTGTCTTTTTTAAGCTTTACCAATCTGTCATTTTCTGTGCATGCAGCTGTAGACTTCACATAATTAAAGCATAAAAAATGAGTGTTTCATATCAGGAGCTATATTTACTCCATGTACGGTACATGTGAACACTGATTGGGTCCATAGAGCTCTACATACCCAATAAATGCATAAAAAATATTTGCGACATAAAGCGTTTGATCCTTAAAACATATAAAATTATTCATTTATATAATAAATATGAGGCATTCTGAGATAAATATGTTGTCTGCTTCTAAAATAATTTTTATAGTGCTATTATATTAGAATATAGTTTTGTAAAAAAAAAAAAAATAGCTGTACCAGAGGAAATGACCTCTGCCACTAGACTGCTGAGGCTCCAAACCTTATGCTCAATGCAGCACAAGTCCAGACAGGAAGCAAAGTAAATGTTTCATTGGAGAACAATAAATTTATAATATCCATTAAACAGCTGAGGAAGGCAAAGTGTTTTTCAAATGATAGGAAAGTCAGCGATTGTGAATACCGAACAACAAAAAAAAAGGTTTAACATTATCTTCCATCATATAGCACGACAGGTTGCTAATTAAACAACCTTGTTCAGACAAGCTGTCACCACAGGAATGACAAAGATTTTTACCTTTGCCCTTCTAGCATTCTGGGGATGGGATGGACTCTGTCAAGAACTGCAGGTGGCCTAAAAATAATAATAAAAAAAGAATTGTCTGAACACCTTGTGAATTCTTCTAGAATACTGAAGGAGATGTGACTAGATATAGATACATAGATACAGTAACTTCCCCTATTCTTTGAATATGTTGTACCATGTATGGTTTTATATTATATACGTCCTATTCTTCATAACTTTTATTTTTAGATATGAATTATGAATGATAAACACTCATGTATAATTGATGTCACTGTTCAATCTATAGTAGGCAGCGATCCATTTCATACAAATTGTGGCTAGAAAGAGCAAGAAACCCTTAGACTACAAACTAGAGCAGTTGACGTTATGCTTCATGATCACAGTATTCAATCATAGAACTCCACCCATTCTTCAAGGATTGATAGTTTTTATTATGACCAACAGTAACAAATGGCTGTAACATGAAATAATATAGGAGGAATTTTAAGCAGTTACTGTAGTCAAAAATAAAGACAAGAGAACATTTACGGCTCAGATTTCATGGTTTCAGCTTTAAAGTCCAAAACCCTTTTAAGGCAAAAAATTTTAAACCAGCAGTTATAAATCTAGATTTTAAGACTCCGCTCCATCAAAATGACACATATGTTGTATCCTACTGTAAAAAAGTTTAAGGGCCTGCTCACAAAAAATTATAGAAAATGGGGTTTAAAAGGGGTTTTTTAAAAATATATTTAAAATACTTTCCTTTTTTTGGCTCTAAAACAAAATACCCAATCCCAGAATAGTTTTACCTAAAATAAACGGGTTTTTTTAAAAAAATAAAAGGGAAACTGGAAAAAATTAATATTTAGGGACAAAAATTTTTTATAAAATTATTTTATACATGTATTGAAGTAAATTGACACTTTTGTTTTCAAAATTTTAGGGGAAGGGGGGCTAATTAATATCATTTTGCAACTGAAACCCACAAAAAAACGGAAAGGGATTCTTATTTTTCTGCATAAACACAGTAAAAACCCTCCCCGGGGAACTAACCCTTTAGACAGGGTGCCCAAACTGCCCCCCCTCCACTTTTGGGGAAACCCTACAACTCCCAACAGGGCCCACTGTTAAAATTTTAAAACAAAAAAAATGATGGGGGGTTGAGTTTCCCAACACTGGGGGGCCGGCTTTTTGCCCCTGTCCCCTTAAAGCGCCCTAAAAAAATTTTTTAAAAACCAAAAAATTTAAAAAGGGTTTAAGAAAATAGCCCCTATTTTGCTTTTTCCCTAGGAACCAAAGTAAGTTTGGGGAAAAACTTTAAGGGGGCCCGATAAAATAAAAAAAACTAAAATTTTTAAAATCACAAAGACGGGGGAAGACAATATTTTTACTAAACAACCAAAAAAATTGGGGTTAAATTGCACATTTTTCCCCAATCCCGTATTGGATTTTTCAGCAGCCCTTAATACAAAAAAACATGCTTCAGCAAAAAAATTATTGAAAGTCACCTAAGAGCACTAAATACAGAGCAAAAAAACCCAATAAGGGGAAGCAATGGTTATTTTATGCAGGAAAGGGAATAGATTTTTTTTAATTTTCAATGTAAAGGCCACTACGATGGAAAACCCTTTAAATGGGGTTTTCCCGGGGACAGGATGAGCTTTTTCCCTTGACTATGTAACCGGGTCGATATCGGCGGATTATAAAATAAATTTTCCCGATAGTCAAATAAAAATTTATCGCCGATGACCATTAAAGTCAATGGAGGGGGCAACAACCCCTTTCATTCTTACCCCCAAAACGGGGATGGAAAAAGCGGGAAAATAAACACCCCACAACGGGTAAAAAGGAAACGTGCTACATCTTGGCAACAAAATTTGGGGTTAAAAAAAAGGGTCACAGAAAAAAACCCACAGACCATCACTACCCTTCTGACCAAAAGAAATGCCCCTTTTAAAACCTGCATGACCCAAAAATTAAAAAGCCCCATAAGGCATTATTTTTTGAACCTTTCATTTTTTTTTGAACTAAAAATTGAATACATTGAATATCCCTGCCCTGGAACCCAGCATGACCCCAAACCGCATGACCCCCAGTTTTAAAAAGTCCCCGGAAAAAAAGGATTCCTTTCAACCACCATTTTATTTCCCACTGGACATTAAACTATCCCTTTTCCTGGACCCCATTATGCCCAAAAAAAACCTTTAACCCCCCCCCAGTTTAAAAAGTGCGGGAAAAAAGGAGTCTTTGAACCACCATTTTAAATTTCATTTGGGACATTGACTATATCGTCCGGGCCCAAAACCCCATAAACCCCCCAAACCTCAGCCCCCCAGATTTAAAAAGGGGGAAAAAAGGAGTTTTTTTTCAACCCCCTTTTTAAGGTTTCACGGACATTGACAACCCTTCCTGGGCCACAGAAATGCCCCTTTTAACACCTTTTAAATCCCCCCGTTTACAAATGGAAACTATCAATTTTTGTACATTGACTGTCTTTTAAAAGTATATTTTTTGGAAACTGACATTTTTTTAAATAAAATTTTAAAATTTAGGGAAGTTTTATTTAAAAATTTTAAACCTTAAAAACATTTTGGGCTTTTTTTTTTTTTTTTTTAAGGTGTGTTTAACATACAAAAATACACCCCTCCCTGCATTTTAAGGTTTTTTTTTACACGTAAATTTTTAATTCGTCCGCGACAACCCCAAAAAAAAAAAAAGTAAAATTACAAATGTCCTAACACCCCCCAAAACCACTCTTAGTTGAAAGAACTTTTGCCCTCCTGGCTTTTTTAAGTGATTCACCCAAAATAAATTCAAGGGTTTAAAATTTTTTACCCCAAAATCCTTCTTCAGTGATTGGGTACAGATTTCCCCCAGGAGACCAAATGACACCCCATATTTATTTCCACCCCAAAAAAATTTTAAGCCTAAAAAATTGGGAAATTTTGTGTCCACCCTGGACCCCTTTTTACCCCCAATTTAAAAAACCTCACAAAAAACACCTTTTTCAAATCTGTTTTTTTTAAGAAATTTGAAAGCTCTCTTGTTTCCCCCCTAACGGGAAGAGCCATCCTGGCCGTCAGCCTTCTGTTAACCCCGGAGGTCCAGCCCAGATTTTACAGTGGGTGGGGTGAGAGCCCATTTGCTTTCCTGCACTATTAACACGCGGGTTCAGCAGCCGGGGCCGGGATTTACATTTGGGGCGGTGAGAGCCCGGGCTGGGGGTTCTTCATCAAATTAACACCAGGTTCACCTTCCGGGGCCGGGAGTTTTACAGGGGGTTGCTTTGAGACCCAGGCGGGCGTCTGCCCAATCTTTTAAACACCCGGGTTTTCACAGCCGGGGCCCGGAGTTACAGGGGGTGGGGGAAAAGCTCAGTCTGGCTTTCCGAAAACCCTATTAAAACGAATTTAAAAATTTCCCCCAAAAATAAAGAAACCCAACGAAAACAGCGTGCTGAAGCAGATTTCGGAAGCGAAAGGAGGTAAGACCTCCAGTTTTCCCCGTAAAACAGTCAAGACCTGGGTAGCGCTTGCCCCCCCCGTATGAGTGGGGGACCAATTGAGCTTCATTTTGGGAAATACTGGTGGTTAACGCTCCTTTTTACACCCGGGGCCCTTTTTTTTTGGGAAAATTCTTTTTCTCATTTTACTCAACGTGCTGGGGGGAAATTTGGGCCCTCTGAAATTTTTGGTTTTCTCTGTCCGGCTCCAACCCATGCCTCGAAAAACCAAACAACGGGTTCAAGTTTTCCCTGTCCCTTTCCTTTTTAAAATTCAGGGGAAATTTTTTTTCCCAGCTTTTTTTGTACATGCAATTTTTTTAAGTATTTTTTAATTCTAAAAAACACATTTTTTAAAAATGGGGATGGAATCCCACCATGTTTTTTGTTTCTCTTTTTTTTTATTGATTAAAAGGGTTTTTCCCCAATACAGGATTGATTTGCTATTTAAAGATCTTGCAAAAACAAGTCATTTTACAACATGGGCCCCTTAACATTTTCCCAAACCCATTCCTGTTTTTTTGACAGAACCCCTCACCCTTGAGCCCCCTGTTTTACCCAAATTTTGAAGAACAAATGTCCGTTAGAAAAAAATTTTTTTTAATAGGCCCCGTAAATATACTGCATGCCAGCAAAATGCCCCCAAAAATTAAAGCATACCCTTGGGCCACTTTTTTTAAAATTGGAAAAACAAATGTCTGTTTAAAAAACAACTTTTTTTTATAATAGGACCTGTAAAATATTGCTGCAATTTTAAAACACATACCCAAAAAAAAAAATAAAAATTTACTTCCAGCCACGTTTTAAAAAATTTTGAGGGAGGAATGCCCCTTAGAACCCCATTTCTGTTCCCAAAGGACCCTGAAATTTTTGCTGGGAACTCACAGCAACAAGAACCCAAAAAAATTTTAAATTATTCCTTCTTTCCAAACCCACTGTTTAAAAATTTTTGAGGGAGAAAGGGCCCCTTAAAAAACCCCATTTTCTGTTCCAAAAACCATAATTTAAAGCTGTATCTCACAGCAACATGACCTCAAAAAACCCAAAGACAATGCGAAAACTTCCCTTTAAAATAAAAATGGTTAAATTTGGGAAAACGGTGTTGTTTATGAAAACCCTTTCTGTCTTTTTCAGTCTCCTCACAGCAAAAAAAAATAAAAAGGAAAAGGAAAAAAAAATTGCAGAAGTAATTTACATTTTAAAAAAAAAAATTTTCAAGAGGGGGCCATTTTTTGTTTAAAAGGAATTTGAAGTAACCGGGAACTAATGGTTTACCTCGCAATTGGGGCCACAACATCATCAGAAAACCTTTCCGATTTAACTTGATGAAAAACAAACATCCACATTAAACCCGGAAAGCCGGAAAGCGTTTGTCCCCGTAATGACCCCCCCAGCGTGCTGAAGGTCCGCCCCAGATATGATCTGGCTGCTGGGCAGGGCCAAAACCTCCATGGCTAGGAAACCAGCCCCGGGGCCCCTTCGTCCATTTTGGATACCCAGAAGTCCCATTGGGTACGGGAAAACAAACAAAAACATCGTGTTGAGACAAAAGAAATCGTGCAACCCTGACTTAAGCTGAAACTCTTTTGGGGGTTGGGGTGTGCCCTGGGGTTGATGCGTTTTGGGAGGGGGTAAAAAAAAGATTCCAAGGTTTACCCATTTGGGTTTTCCCCCACCTTGCCTCTGCTGCTTTCTCCCAAAAATTGGGACTCTAAAAGCTGTTTACGTCGCGATGTTGTTCTAACCCTGTACATTTGGGGGAAAGTGGGAAACAGACGCAACAGGGTGTCTCCCGTGACAATCAGCAAGGGCTCCATTTCCCGCATTTTACTCTCTATTTTGGGGGGTGGAAGGAAAGTGGGTGAGTTTTGTTTTTTGTACCGGGGATCCAGGAGGTGGGCCCCCCAGTAACTGTTGTTCTTTTTTATGGCCTTAAAAGCGAGGATCAAAATTTGGGGAAAAGGAGCATCCAAGCCAAAGGGATGATAGCCTTGATTTCCCCAAACCTCTGGGACGGGGGGACTAGCAAACGATCTTCCTCATCCCTTTCCCCTTTTCCGCCCAAATTCGCCCCCAAACCCCTTTCCCAAGGGAGGACGTCGGTAAAAAACGGGGTCAGGAATACCTCCTCTTTCCCCCTCCTCCCCGCTGCCCCCCGGCACTCTTCCAAAACAGCCCGGGCTTGCCCGAGAAGATGCACCCTTTAGAGCTGATGCCCCCCTTGCCCCTAGCTCTGGCCCCCGAACCACTGCCTAATGAAACCGATGAAAATTTTGGGAAAATGCGGGGGTTGTGGGTTTGACGGGGAGAAAGTCTCCGTGTCCCCCCTCTGTGTCCGTTTTCCTCCTCCGTCGGCGGGACCCGTTGTTTCAGAGTGTCCAACGTTCGTTCCAATAAGAAGATCCCCCAAATGCCAACGACAAGGGGATTTTTCCCGCACTGACCCCCCTTTTTGGGGGCTTTTTTAAAAAATGGGGAAAAGGGTGGTGCATAGGCCCCCTTTTAAACCCGCCTTTCCAAATCTCGGGTTTGGGGTTTTTTTTAAAACCCCGAGGTCCGGGACCGCTGCTTGTCCGGCCATGTGTCCCCTTTTCCTTCGAAAGGCATTGCGCGGCTTCCCAATCCCCTGGAGCAAGGGGGAGGGTTGGGAAATTTCCCGCGTGTTTCCACGTCAAAAATGAAACGGTTGACGGGGGGGCCGACCCGAAAGCGCAACGCCAGGCGGGACGAAGCAGGGTGCAAAGGCAGAAGTGCGAACTCCCCGACCCCGAGCCTTCCCTTTAGCAAACCCGTCCAGACCCCCAGCTCTTTTAAAAATTTCTTGGGCACAAGGGTTTTATGACATGTGCCAGGGAAGAAAGTGCTCCAGCCCCACCGATCTTAAGGCACCACAGAATTTTTACCCGTTTTTCGCACTCCACCTTGCCTGGGACAAGGTTTTTTGTCACCCAGGGCCCGCGCTCCCGGGCCGTTTTCTTTAAAAGCCTTTCCCAGCCCCGACCTTTGTGGGACGGTCCTCCAAGGGAATTAAAATTTTAACAACGGCCTGGGGGGTCCCCTGGGACGTGATGCCAAACCCGAGGAAACCCTTTTGGGGGAAGAACCCTGGGACCATCCCCGCGGTTTGAAGAGCGTGGCCGACCCCGAGAGCCACCGCACCCCCAAGACAACCACCCACCACCCATAGCTGTTTACAGAGATATAGCGGCCTTTTTCCCCTTTCTTACAAATCCCTGTGGGGCGGGTTTTGAATGGACTTTTTCCCGGGCACAGATGCAACAACGCGCTTGAAATTTTTGATGACACGGGGTTGGGCCCGGGGGAGGGAGGCTTTTCTGGCAAAAAATGCCCGCCTCGCATCGGTATTGGGGGAGGGAGGGCCCGAATGGGGGAAAACCCCTCTGTGTCCCCCAGACGGAAAAAAGGGAACATTTCCAAAGGGCCCAAAAACCCGCAATGGGCCCACATTCAGGCTTTTGGCTTTGGGATGGTTTGGGTTAAAGTGTTTCTTCTGCTCCCCCAAAACCCGGAAGAAAAAAAGCTGGCTTGTAGACTGGCCGCGTCGGGGGTGCAGGGGGTCAAAATGGGGGAAGGAGAAGGGGGGGATGGGGCCCCTGGTGGGCTGGGTACTCGGGCGACGGTGGAGCTGAAAACGGGGGCTGATCCCTATCCAAAACCTGAGAGAAAATGGGGGAGCTGGGGGAACGCTTGTTGGGGGCGGAGGAGGGGGAGGCGGGGACAATGGGGTGACAATGGTTTGGGAAAGGCCCCGGGTTCGGTCTTTCCTTTTTTGGCCAAGTGTTCCCCCCATTTCCCAAAACCAAAAGCATTTCGTGCCCTTGGGCTAACAAGTTGGTGTGGTTAACCACTTATGGTTCTTGCCTCTACTTTTCGTTTTCGGCAAAGGGGGCATATGACATCGCGGGTGAATCAGAGGCTTGCTCAAAGAAGGCCCCGGGTTTTAGAAGGGCCCTGGACCTTTTGAAAGGGGATAAGGAGGGGCCGGGGGGTTTCGCTGACCGTGGGTTGGGGGAATCATATCAGCGGGAATTTTGCGACCGCCCCCCCTTAAAAAGAAAGGGGGGACCCGTACTGAACTACCCCCATTTTTCTTCCTCCTCGTCCATGATGAAGCGCTCGCAAACCAAAATTCCCGCTGAAAAGAAACCCCGTTTGGAAACCGCAAAGGGCGCCCTCAGCCCCTCACAACCCCAGTTTACTTGGGCTCCTGAATTTTTTGCATCCAGAAGCTCCCCGGGGGTACAGCAAGGGGCACTGCAAGGTTTCCCCCCCCCCGGGATTTTTGCCGAATTTTACCGGGTTCCTTCACCTCCTCTGATGGGATCAGTAACGGGCTTTAGAGCAGCCCAAATCATCCTCTTTAACCCTTTTTTTCATGCCTTCGACCCCAACCGCATTTTGTCATCAAAGAGGTCCGCAGACAATGGATTATTCACAGTGGTGGGTACACGAGTTGACATTTGGGCTGCTTCATGTTGGACGGATGCCGATGATGCTGATGACGACATTTGTGGCCGTGACTGCGAGGACGAGGAGGTAAGACTGCTAGATGCAGGTTGCATTAACCACTGAAGGACAGATTGGCGACGATGTTCGTTACTTAGATTCACAGGGCCCTGACCCAGCGATGACAGGCCTGACGGTCCTGCAACTGACGATCCGCTGGCATGCTTGTTGTCGCCAGCACTGGAAGGAGCACCTTCTCTCGTACCTCTACCTCCATGTCCTACCCCCATCTTTGCTCGCTTACCACCTGCATTTCCCATGATGTTCAGAAATATAAATATTTGAGAAGGTATGGAATAGTTTTGGAAAGTCTCTTATTAAAAGACGGCAAATCACAGCTATTATCAAATCCCTCAAATCAAAACAAAATTGCTGTATTGAAATTTAACTGCAAGGTGGCTTTATCAACAAAGCTGGACTGGGCAAAAGTGAAAAAACACGTATCTGAAATGTATACGGATAATAAAAGGTATTTTTGGCACCTATCAATTCACCTGTGGTGACTACAAAATTGCTGGATTCAAATTTAACTGCAAGGTGGCTCTATCAACAAAGCTGGCCTGTGCCAAAGTGAAAAAACACGTATCTGAAATATATACGGATAAAAAAAAGGTATTTCTGGCACCTATCAATTCACCTCTGGTGACTACAAAATTGCTGATTCAAATTTAACTGCAAGGTGGCTCATCAACAAAGCTGACTGGGCAAAAAGTGAAAAAACACGTATCTGAAATGTATACGGATAATAAAAGGCATTTTTGGCACCTATCAATACACCTGTGTGACTACAAAATGCTGTATTGAAATTTAACTGCAAGGTGGCTCTATTAACAAAGCTGGCCTGTGTCAAAGTGAAAAAAAAAACACGCATCTTAAATGCATACGGATAATAAAAGGTATTTTTGGCACCTATCAATTCACCTGTGGTGACTACAAAATTTCTGGATTCAAATTATACTGCAAGGTGGCTCTAATCAACAAAGCTGACTGGGAAAAAGTGAAAAAACACGTATCTGAACTGTATACGGTAATAAAAGGTATTTTTTGGCACCTATCAATTCACCTGTGGTGACTACAAAATTGCTGGATTCAAATTTAACTGCAAGGTGGCTCTATCAACAAAGCTGGACTGGGCAAAAGTGAAAAAACACGTATCTGAAATGTATACGGATAATAAAAGGTATTTTTGGCACCTATCAATTCACCTTTGGTGACTACAAAATTGCTGTATTGAAATGTAATTGCAAGGTGGCTCTATCAACAAAGCTGGCCTGTGCCAAAGTGAAAAAAAGCACGTATCTGAAATGTATACGGATAATAAAAGGTATTTTTGGCACCTATCAATACACCTGTGGTGACTACAAAATTGCTGGATTAAAATTTAACTGCAAGGTGGCTCAATCAACAAAGCTGGACTGGGCAAAAGTGAAAAAACACTTATCTGAAATGATACGGATAATAAAAGGTATTTTGGCACCTATCAATCCACCTGTGTGACTACAAAATTGCTGATCAAATTAACTGCAAGGTGGCTCTATCAACAAAGCTGGACTGGGCAAAAGTGCAAAAACACGTCTTTGAAATGTATAAGGATAATAAAAGGTATTTTTGGCACCTATCAATTCACCTGTGGTGACTACAAAATTGCTGGATTCAAATTTATCTGCAAGGTGGCTCTATCAACAAAGCTGGACTGGGCAAAAGTGAAAAAACACGTATCTGAAATGTATACGGATGATAAAAGGTATTTTTGGCACCTACCAATTCACCTGTGGTGACTACAAAATTGCTGTATTAAAATTTAACTGCAAGGTGGCTCTATTAACAAAGCTGGCCTGTGCCAAAGGGAAAAAAAACATGTATCTTAAATGTATACGGATAATACAAGTTATTTTTGGCACCTATCAATTCACCTGTGGTGACTACAAAATTTCTGGATTCAAATTCAACTGCAAGGTGGCTCTATCAACAAAGCTGGACTGGGCAAAAGTGAAAAAAAAACAAGTATCTGAAATGTATACGGATAATACAAGGTATTTTGGCACCTATCAATTCACCTGTGGTGACTACAAAATTGCTGGATTCAAATTTAACTGCAAGGTGGCTATATCAACAAAGCTGGACTGGGCAAAATTGAAAAATAACACCTATCTGAAATGTATACTGATAATAAAAGTGGAGTTTTGCACCTAACAGATAGACCTGCAGTTACTAGAACAGATCTGTATCCTAATATAAGTTCAGGCTGCCCAACTTCCCAGTAATATTTCAACAGAAAATAATAAAGCCATTGCAATGCAATGTCTACACTGTCTGGGTGCACAATATCCAATATTCTTTAAAGAGCTTGTCTGTGTTCGCCCGCGGGCCCCCCTCCCCACCCCCCTTCGTGACTTTACAGCGGTAGATGCTCCTTTAAAATTCTCTGCCTATCTACCTAAAATCTGCAACTCTCTGATCTAACTAAGTTCTAAGGATCACAGCTAAAAGTAGAGCTGTCTCTGTGAACAAATAGAATAATTTCGCTGCGCTGTTTGCACAGAGGCAGAGCGCACGTCCTACTGCTTTGAGATACTGACACACACTGATCATGAACAGGAAGGGCTGTTCTATGTAAAACGAGGTCATGTGATTTTTCCAGCCAATCGCAACCATATACATCCCAGTCATGACGTCGCACACACATCTCACCCTGCTCTATTCTGTAAGCTGATTTGCTGGCCGCCAAAATGACAGGAAGCGACAAAAATGGCGCACTACTAATAGATTATGCACAGATTTTAACCTAAATTATCGCGTGATCTAAAAAATCTGATCAACGTAAAATACCGTGCCGATTTCCACTTTGTCGATAATAATCGCTCAACACTACTCAGGACCACTGCAAGTGGTGGTATAAGCCACACCAGGAAGAGGAGTCTAAGTAGGTCCAGTATTCACCATAGCCCGCTGTAAGGCAGGTTGAGCTTGCTACAGTGGAACACAACCAGATCGCTACCCCTGACGCAACTTGCTTGCGGTGGCAGTTGAGGATCAGCGTGGTACAATATCATGAAACAGACTCGAAGTCGGGGACAGGCAGGAAGGTCAGGACAGGCGGCAAAGGTTCGTGGTCAAGGGACAGAGGCAACAGGTACTGTACACGGAATAACAGGAACAGACTTAATGAACGCTTTCTTGCAAGGCACAGGGCACTATTGATTCAGCAGAATAAGAGAGGAAGAGGCAAAGCTAAATAATGCCAGCGCCCGGTGATGGCCAATCTCCGGCACGCTGGCCCTTTAAAACTAGCAGAGCTGCTGTACACGCGCCCTAGATAGCGAGGACGCCGCAAGACAGACCAAAGTCAAAGGACGAGGAGCAAGCAAAAAAGAAAAAAGTGAATACACTTACAGTAATACAAATACAAGGAATACTAACACAATAAATAGACCTGGTTTGGGTCCATAAAACCACCAGCAACATCAAAAAAGATATACAGTATATAAAAAGTGAGTACAGTGGTACAGATGCAAAGATAGTAAAATTATAAATAGATGAGGTATGAGTCCATAAAAACACAAAATACACCTATATGAACACTGGACTACTAGAAAACAACAAAACATACTCAAAATGAGAAACCAAAAAAAATCTACACAAAGTACATGCATAAATAAAATCATTTTTATTACCGATAAAAACACAATCAAGATCAAAAGATAGGTGTGCCGTGTGCCTGTCAGGAAAGGGAGAGACACCAAAGACTACTAAGTTCCTCCTTTTAGTATGAATACTACTTGTTTCAGACAAATTATACTCCACCAACTCTCTCCTTGACCCGCTCCAATCAGGCTTCCCACCACTCTACAGAAACCGCCCTAACCAAAGTCACAAACGACCTAGCAACTGCCAAAGCCTCACACCACTACTCTGTGCTTCTCCTCTTAGACCTTTCCTCTGCCTTTGACACTGTCGACCACTCACTCCTCATACAAATCCTCTCCTCCCTTGGCATCACGGACTTGGCCCTTTCCTGGATCTCCTTCTACCTCACTGATCGGACATTCAGCGTCTCTCACTCACGCACCACCTCCTCCTCCTCTTGCCCGCTCTCTGTTGGTGTCCCCCAGGGGTCAGTCCTGGGCCCACTACTCTTTTCTATCTACACTATTGGTCTGGGTCAACTAATAGCATCGCATGGCTTTCATTACCACCTGTATGCTGACGATACCCAACTCTACATCTCCGGCCCAGATATCGCTTCTCTTCTCTCCCGGATCCCTGACTGTCTGTCGTCCATATCCTCCTTCTTCTCCTCCAGTCTCCTAAAACTAAACGTGGAGAAAACTGAATTCATCATCTCCCCATCGTCCCACTCCATCCCTCCACCTGATCTCTCTATCACAGTCTAGGGCTTCACTCTCTCACCAGCTCCACACGTCCGCTGCCTTGGGATAACCCTTTACTCCAATCTGTCCTTCAAACCGCACATCCAAGCCCTCACCTCCGCCTGCCGCCTCCACCTGAAAAACATCTCTCGCATCCGTTCATTCCTTAACTTTGAAAGCACAAAACTGCTGGTCCATGCCCTCGTCATCTCACACCTAGACTACTGCAACATCCTCCTCTGTGGCTTTCTAGCTAGCACCCTAGCTCCCCTCCAATCCATCCTTACCTCTGCTGCTCGTCTGATTCACCTCTCTCCTCGCTACTCCCCTGCCTCTCCCCTCTGCCAAACCCTTCACTGGCTTCCCATTGCCCAGCGAATCCAGTTCAAGTTAACAACCTGGACCTACAAGGCTCTTCATAACCTCTCCCCTCCATACATATCTGCCTTAGTCTCCAGATATCTCCCCTCACGCAATCTCCGCTCCTCACAGACCTTCTTCTCCGCTCTCCCCGTGTCCAACTCCTCACATAACCGTCTCCAAGACTTCTCCCGTGCTTCCCCCATACTCTGGAACCCCACTGCCCCTACACCTCAGACTCTCCCCCACTCTCACCAGCCTCAAAAGCAACCTGAAAACCCATCTCTTCAGGATTGCCTATAACCAACAATAACCCTACTGTCACTACACTATCCGAAATCATGTCTGCCCCTCACCTTCTGTCTCTTACTGTTAGGTTAGTAATAAATCCAGCCAAGTTGCTACTTCCTCAACTTAAGATATATATTGCTGCAAGCAGCGGGGCCCCAAGAATTAGATATCCAGTCAGGTTGATGGATAGTAAATCTCTGTTTAATACCAAGAAATACAGGCTTTTTTATATCATTCTATACGTAAGCAGTTATTAAGGCATGTACTAAACGATCATTGGTTAATAGTGTTGAGCGATTTTTATCGACAAAGTTGAAATCGGCAAGGTTTTTATGGTGATCGAAATTTCCAGATCATGCGATAATTAAGGTTAAAAATCTGTTGCATCATCTATTAAGATCGCGCCTTTTTGGGCGCTTCGTTTATTTTTGGCGGCCAGAAAATCTGATTACAGAAAAAAGGGCGGGGGTAGATTTGTGTGCGACGTCCTTTGACTGGGTTTGTTAGGGTTTTGGCGACTGGAGGGAAAAACCCAAAATGATCTAAATTTTAAAAAAAAAGCGTTTCCTTTTTTAAACCCCCGGGTGTCTCCCCAGTCTCTCATGGGGAATAGGCCCGCCTTTTCCGTGGCCAAACAGATCAGCGAAATTAGTCTTTTTTCGCACAGAGAAACCCCCAACTTTTAAGCTGTGTTTCCTTCCAATTTAGTTAGAAAAGAGTTTTAAATTTTTTTTATGTTTTGCAAAGAGAATTTTAAAGCAGCATCTACCGCTGTAAATTCCCCGGCGGGGGGAAAAGAGCAAGGGGGGCCCCCGCGGGCGAACCCCCAACAAAACCCTTTATCTATAAAGAACACGGGTTTAATTTTTTCCCCAAGACTTAGGGGTAGACATTGGGGGGAAAAAATTCTTTTTTAATTAACAGTTTCCCTATTGAAATATTTCCTAAATATTGGGGCAGCCTGAACTTAAAATTGGATACAAAAATTCATTTCTATAACTCAGGCCCCTTTTTGTTAGCGCAAAACTCCACTTTTTTTTAACCCAACAAAATTTCAGATAGGTGTTCATTTTAAATTTTTAAAACCCATTAAAAAACCTGTGACTGTTGATATATCCTTTTTGAAATTAAATTAAAACCCCAAAGCAATCTTTAGCCCACACGGGTTGATTTTTTGCCAAAAATACTGTGTATCGTATGAAAAACATCCAGTTACGTGTTTTTTTGATTTTTTGCGGCCACCCAGCATTTTTTCTTTTTGACGCAGCACCCCTCGTAAATTTTAAAAACGGGAATTCT
This sequence comes from Phyllomedusa bahiana, assembly GCA_025379985.1. Taxonomy (NCBI): domain Eukaryota; kingdom Metazoa; phylum Chordata; class Amphibia; order Anura; family Hylidae; genus Phyllomedusa; species Phyllomedusa bahiana. Next base: position 3,798 of record JAODAL010034121.1, on the reverse strand, counting down.
ATATTCACCCACGGGTTAAAATTGAAAGGTGAAAAAAAATCCCCGTTTATTATATCAAAACATAACAGTTACGTTTTTTTTGACTTTTGCACCCCCAGCATTTTCTTTGACGCAGCATCTACTAAATCTTAAAACACAATTCAATTTCACCACAGGTAATTAAAAAAGGCCCCAAAAAAAATCGTTTATTATCCCAAAACAAAAAAAAAAAAAAAAACGGGTTGTTTTTTTTTGATTTTTGGCACACCCAACTTTGTTCATTGACGCAGCATCTCCCGTAAATCTTAAAACAGAAATTTCTATATTCACCACAGGTAATTGAAAGGTGCAAAAAATACCCCTTTTTATTATACCAAAACATAATTTTTAACATTTTTTTTGTTTTTTGGAAACCCCAGCATTGTTCAATGACGCACCCATCCCCGTAAATCTTAAAACAAAATTTCTATACCCACCAAAAGGTGAATTGAAAAGGTGCAAAAAATACCTTTTTATTATACCCAAAACATAACAGTTACGTTTTTTTTTGATTTTTGCGCACCCAGCATTGTTCTTTTGACCAGAAACAACGTAAATTTTAAAAACAGAAATTTTTATATTCCCCAAACAGGTGAATTGAAAGGTGAAAAAAAAACCCGGGTTTTATTATATAAAAACCCATAACATTTTTAACGTGTTTTTTTTGATTTTTTGCAAAACCCAACATTTTTCATTGACGCAGCATTTACGTAAACCCTTAAAAAAACAATTCTATATTCCCCCACGGGTGAATTGAAATGTGAAAAAAATCCCGGTTTTTTTTAAAAAAAACAAACATTTTTAAAATTGTTATTTTAAACGTTTTGCAAAACCCAAAGCATTTTTCATTGACCCCAAAAATCTACGTAAATCTTAAAACAAAATTTCCCTATTTAAACCACAGGGGGATTTGAAAGGTGAAAAAATATCGTTTTTTATACCAAAACATAACATTACGTGTTTTTTTGATTTTTTTGCGCACCCAGCACTGTTCATTGACGCATGATCTACGTAAATTTTAAAACAGAAATTTCAAATTCACCACGGGGTGAATTTGAAATTTTCAAAAAAATACCGGGATTTTTTAAATCCCAAAAAACATAACAGATACGTTTTTTTTTGGACTTTTGCCCGGGTCCGATTTTTGATTAGACCCCTTTTGCAGTTTAAATTTTAAAATCCACAATTTTGTTTTAAATTAGGGGGGTTTTGGGAAAATAATTTGTGGATTTGCCGTTTTTTAAATTTAAGGGAGACTTTCCAAAACTTTTCCCCAAATACCTTCTAAATTTTTTTATTTTTCTGAACAGGGGACAAATGCAGGGGGAAAGCACAAAGAGGGGGTAGCAAAAAGGGGAAGGTAAGGTACGAGAAAAAGGGCCCCTTTTTTTTTTTCCAGTGTTGGGGACAAAAAACGCATGCCAGCGGATCATCAGTTGCATGACCGTCAGGCCTGTCATCGCTTGGGGGGAGGCCCCGGGGAATCTAATTTAAAGAACATCGTCGCCCCCCTTTCCTTCAGTGGTTTAAAAGCAACCTGCATCTACAGTCTTAAACCCCCGGCCTCCTCCCCCCCCCAGCACGGCCACAAATGTCCCCACAAACACATCAGCAACCGTCCAACAAAGAAGCAAAACCCAAATTTCAACTCTTTACCCACCACGTGGATAAACCAAATTTTCCCGAAGACCTCTTGATGAAAAAAGCAGTTGGGGTCAAAAAAGGCAAATTTTTAAAAATCAAGAGATGATTTAGTCCTCTGACCCCCCAGGGTTTCTTGGGTGCCCCTCAGAGGGGTGGAAGGAAGCCGGGCAATCGCAAAAATTTCCCCCCGGGGGGTCGGCAAAAAGCCCTTGGCAGTGCCCCTTTCTTGTAGCCCGCAGCTTCTGGGTGCAGAAATTTGGGCGGGCCAAGTCACCCCATGTTATGATAAAGGTTAAGATGACATTTCGGATCCCCTCCCCGGTCTTTACCACAGAATTTCTTGCGAGCGTTCAAACAGTGGACGAGGGGGGAAGACGTGGGGTAGGCAATACGGGTCCCGCCACAAAAAGGGGAGGGCGGGCCCCAGAAGTCCGCTGATAAGGGTTCCCGCCAGCCACGTCCCCGGGGCAAACCCCCTCCTCGCTTATCGCCCCCAAAAAAGGGCCCCGGACCTCTCAAGCCTGGGGCCCCTTTTTTGACCAAGCCTGATTTCACCCAGCGAAGTCATATGCCGCCTTTGCCGTAAACGCATAAATAGAGGGAAAACCTTTTAAATGGGGTTTAAACCCCCACCAACATGTCTATTCCCCCAAAAGCAGCGAATTTCATGATTTTAAATGGAGGGAACACTTGGCCAAAAAGGCCAGACCGACGCCGGGGGGCCCCCAACCACTGTCACAACACCCCCTGGTCCTCCGCCCCCTCCCCCCTCCACCACCACCAAACTTTTTTTCACTGCGCAATGTTTCCCCAGAAATCATGATCCAAAGGGTCAGCCTCCCTTCAAACCCCCCCACCGTCGCCCGGGGTACCAAACCCCACCCCCCAAGACCCATCCCCAACCCCCTTTTCCTTTCCCCCCCAGTTTTAAACCCCGCACGCCGAAAGCGGGGGGTCTAGGGAGCCCCGCCTTCTGTCTTTCAGGTTTTTGGGAAGGGAAAGAAAAAAACCCTTTAAACCCCCAAAACCCTCCCCCAAAACCAAAAGCCTGAATTTCCCGGGATTTTTCCAGGCTTTTGGCCTTGGAAATTTTTGCCTTTTCCCTCGGTTTGGCCCCAGAAAGGGTTTTCCGCCACGTCATTTCCCCCTTTGGGCCGGCCCCCCAAAACCAATGGGCCCAGCAGGCAAATTTTTTTGCCAGAAAAGCCCTCCTGCCCGGGGCCCGCCACGTGCCCCTCTAAAAATTTCAAGCGCGTTTCTGCATCTGTGTCCGGGAAAAATCCCCCTCTCACCACCGACACATGGACTATAAGCACGGCCCAAAGGCCCTTAAAATCTCTTGACAGCTCACTGGTGACTGGGGGGGATGTCTCTGGGGGGACGGGGGCTCTCAGGGGGTCCGGGACGCCCCCTCTTCAAAACCCCCAAAGGGGTTTTGCAGGGCCTTTTTCCCCCAAGGTCCTCTGGGGGCATCACGTGCCCAAGACACCAGGGCCCCTGTTTAAATTAAAACTGGGCCTTTGGGTGGGGGCCTCCCCCAAAAACAGGGCAAAGGGGCTGTGGACCCTCAAAACAACGGGGACCACGGCGCTGGGTGGTGACAAGAAAAACCCTGGGGCCAGGGAAGGTGGTGTGCGATAAAAGGGCGAAATCTTCTGGCCCCTTAAGATCGGTAGGCGGAAGCACATTTTCCCCTTTCCCGGGAAAATGTCATGAAAACCTTTTTCGTCCAAAATTTCTAAAGAGCACCCGGGGCTGGACTGCCTGCGGAAGAAGGCTCGAGGTCGGGGTTCGCACTTCCCCGTTCGCAAACCCCGCTTCGTCCCCCCCTGGCTTTCGTTGCAGGGGTCAGCTTTGGCCTTTCCCAAACAAATGTCCCCTTATTGATGGGGGCAACACGCTGGGAATTCCCCCCCTCCACATGCTCCACGATTGTGGCAGCAGCGCAATGCCCTTACGCAGTACGAAATTTACACAGGCCTTACAACACGGAAAGGACCCGGGGTGCTGAACCACCGAGAGTTTGGGGGAAAGGGGAAAAACTCTGCACCAAACCTTGCCCCGTTTTTAAGAAGCCCCCAAAATGGTTCCCCTTGGGGGACAATGCCCTTTTTCAGCATGAGCATTGGGGGGTTA
>JAODAL010034120.1:0-44677 GCA_025379985.1 Phyllomedusa bahiana | reverse complement strand
GGATTTCCAGTACATTCTGTGTTCTGGATTCTTTTCTATGGGAGTTCCCAGTACGGGGGAGCGCTATGTTCTCCATTCTGCCCTATGGGTTCCCCAGTTCAGGGGGGGAGCTTTTTTTCCTTCTGTTCTAGGGATTTTTCCCATCTCTGTGTTTGGGGTTTTTTTAGGGGATTTCCCCAAATTCAGGGGAGCGCTTGTCCTTCCTTCTGCCCTAGGGGAGTTTCCCAGTACAGGGGGGGACTTGTTTTCCATTTGTTCTAGGATTTCCCAGTACATTTGTGTTTGGATTTTTTTTAGGGGGTTCCCCAGTACGGGGGAGGCGTATGTACACTGTGAATGCAGCTCTGGAGGATAATACAGGTAAAAACCAGTTCTAGAACCTCAGTTTCCCTCTACGCAGCCCCACACGGATTTACCTTCTCCCCCACACTGGAGAAGAGATACGATACAACCCAGGACAGGGGGGACCCCGCTATAAAAACAACAGATGGGCGAAAAAAGGTTTTACCTCCGCTTTTCACTTCGGGCAGCGCCAGTCTCCTTTGGGCACCTCTGGGAGAGGTGGGATGAGACAGAAGGTGTGGTAACTATCGTCACATCCGTCACACAGCAGCAACTTCTCCTCACACTCACCGCGGCCGCAGCACAGGCAAATGTAGAGGTCGACGCAGAAACCAAGAGCAAAGAACGAAATTTATAGGACGTTTTGTAGTGAACAGGCAAGGGCAAACGATTTTCACCAACCCAAGACGTCAGGTACAGAAAATAAAATATCATGGGGCGGTTTCTACGCTCCGAACACTTACGAAGTTCACGGACAGCGCTCCCTTCCGCTGCCTCATCTGCATCCCGAAGTTGTCCAGCTTCGAGCTCTTCCTCTTCTTCAACAATTCATCTGAAAGAGCGAGAAAAAGCAATGAGACTAAGAAATCCACCCAGGGCGTGCGCACGGCGGCACCGCACCGGCCGGAAATTACAGCACCATACCCCATAAGGATTCAGTTACCGGTACCCCCCCCCCCCCCCACGCACACACTAGCCTCCGAAAACGGGCACCATGTGCCAACCTTGTAGGACCGCAATGGAGGAGACATCTCTGCTAGACATTTGCAGGTCCTCTGCTCAGTTCTAGGACGGCACTGACCGCATTAAAGGGGTTCTCTACCTCAAACTCATGAAAAGGAGCAGCCCCTGGGCCAACAGATAAGAAAAAAAAAACCTAGACTCCCCTATTCCTGGTTCCAGCGTCCTCTCTCTAGGCGTCTGCTGTCCCATCCAAATGGTCACCACTGCACCACACAAATTGGCTGTCATGTGCCTCTACTTAAAGGGAACCGTTGCAAACGGAGAAGTAGAGGCACGTGAGCGCTGCAGCCAAACAGAGGGTGCAGTGGAGACCTTCCCGTCTGGAAGTGACAGCGTGCCAACATACAGGGCTGTGGAGTCGGCGTCTATTTTGCAGGAGTCGTAGTCCTAAAATGGACCGACTCCCAAAATATATAATTAGTTGGTCCAGTTAGTTCGATGCAAAGAGCAAGAGGAATTGAGTCCGGCCAGTGCTCCTGCTCCCATTATCTTCAGCCTCATCACATGAGGAGTGTAATTGATGACATGGAGCAGGCAAAGTGCTGCCCCAGGGGAAAAGATTCCGCTCACAGGGCAAACAGATTTCAGCAAAATGTTTCAGCTGCTTTCAAAGAAGTAGAAGATCAACCATTCATCAAAACTGACTGTGGCTGAGGCAATTCCTTTATACCCTGACATTGTTAGAGATGTTGCCCCTGTGGTCACCGCTTTGCCCCCAAGTTAATGTAGAGAGGCTGTTCTCTAGCCTGGAAATAATGAGGTCAGATGTGAGGTCATGTATGCAGGATCTGATGGAGGCAATACTATTTCGCAGAACAAATTTAGAGACTCCACAAATGTTCCTGCAGTGTTTTGCAGATTTACAATTTTTTGTGTTCTAAGTCGTAATCCAATAAATATTTTTACACTGTACAAAGCAAAAGGGTAACAATGTTTGGAACTTGTGACTTTGTGACTTTCAGGCTCAATATCTCTCCATCCACTACAGCTTTGTACATGAGGCTACTGTAATTCTATATACAGTCATCTTACCGATCTTATACATAAATGTGACCTGCAAGTATTTAGCATCTGCTTAGTTCTGCAGATTCTTTCCTGTAACTGCATTGTTACTGTTTTGCTCCTAAAAATCAATGTTAATTTTTATTATTTTGTTAGCATTTGGGAAATCCACCTTTTGGTTTTCAGCTCTGCCTGAATCCTTCTGGGCTCTGGATCAGATTCAAGCAGGTCTCCACCACAATCTGATCCCAGGTCTCTTCTACACATTCCCAATGTTGGTGCAGACTGGACTTCAATACAGATACAGCTTTTTCTTCAACTCTACCCACAAGTGTTCAAAAGATCAAAACATTGTTACCCTTTAGCTGGTCAGTGTCTGTTCTACCTAAATAGCTTGATTAATGTATCATAAGTTGATAAACAGCCGGATGTTACCATTTTACTACAGTAAAGTTATCACTTAAACATGCGCCAGGTATGAGGGAGTCGGAGGTTTGGGAAATTGAGGAGTCGGAGCTTTGGCTTGTCGACTCCACAGCCCTGCCAACATATGACTGGAGAGCTGCGCCGCTGGAACCAGAGCAGGGGGAGTCTTAGGGGTTTTTTTTGGAGGGGGAAGGGAGTCAGGAGCTGCTCCTTATTTTCTGAAGAGGTTCCTTCCATTGCCCTGTGACATCATAACTTAGTATTTAGTGATGGTTTCACAGATGACCGGCAGGGCTGAGCGCAGTCCTACCAGCTCTGTCTTTAACGCTGTCGCCGACCCCGATCACCCGGGGAGCAGCTCCGAAAGCGTGCAGCTTCTTCACCTCGGGGCTTTTACTGATCTCAACAGACTCCTACAACACAAGAACAGAAAGCTGTAATATCATGTTGTACTGTGTTCACCATAGAAAGCAGTAGAAGAGTGAAGCCCGCTTTCTTCACTAGTAGGGTAATCCGATAGTAAATTCATTATTAGTCATCATTAGAACAAACGGCAAAAAAAATTAACTTTTTCACCTAAAAAAAAAAAAATCCCTATTCAGGTGAACTTCTACAAACTGCCCATGTTATATGTAACAAAAAGTACCCCCCACCAGGAGCCCCCAAAAAGGGGGTGTCTCCTACATTGATTCATTTTAACTAGTATTTTTTTGGTTTTTTTTTGAATTCGGGGGTGTTTTTACCTGGCTCTAAGGCTGAGTAGAACAAGGTCTGTGCTTAGCAACCGGCGGCGCCATCATGAGAGATCAAAAGGCGAAGCTATAGCCCCGAGGACTGAGCAGCCCATCAAAGGGGATATTAAATGGTGGGACCTGTTTAAGGACAATTTGCAAAGTGACTTTTTTTTGCAAGATCTTTTTAAACAAAAAAAGCACGACCCCTTGTTTTTAGACAAACCCCTTAAAGCCAAACACCTAAAAATTAATGAGAACATTTTTTTTTTTTGCCTCCTTGCATTTAAACATTTAACTTTATTTTTCAATGACGCAGTTAGAGGCCTCTTTTTTTATTCAACAAGTTGACTTAGGGGGAAAATTTTGTTCATTATAAAAAAATTGCAAAATTTTATTTTATTTTTTTTTTTTTTTTACACCTTTCACATTTCACATTTAAACTTGTTAGTTTAAATTTTACAGGTTTTACGGTGTTTTGAAAAACCCAAAATAGTGTCGGGTTTTTTTGTGTGGAACATTGCACAATTATTTTTTATTAAATATTTTTCTTTTTACTTTTTTTTCATTTTTTTTTTACACTTTTTCTGTATTTTTTTTAAACATCCCCTGAAGGGAGAACTCTTCTAGAATTTTTATTTTTTTTTTAAAAAACCCCTTCAAAGATTTCAAACAAATCAAAACAAAAGAACTTTTCAGTCTGAACGGCAGTGCAAAGCACACAGTCGTCCCGGTCCCCTACTTTAACAGCAGCCCTGGGGCCCCTTAGGGCCCCCAAGGCTGACTGTCCAGCCGTTCCCCGGGGTCTGTCGGGTCACTGGGCGTTCCCCCCCCCTACCCGACAAGCAGGGAAACCCCTTGTTTTCGCTGCGGTGACGATCCGCCGCAATCTAAGGGTATGTTACATGGGGAAAAATTGGGACTATTTCGGCCCGTATTTCCGGCGTTTTTCCCCCCAAAACGGGCCGAGAACGTCCCAATAATTACGGGATCCCCATTCTCAAGAGAACTATGGATTTCGCCTCCTCTCCCCGTCGGGACAAAACGCTGGGAGGGGGAGAAAGGGATGTCAAAAACAGAGCGAATACGCGCCCCTATAAGAATGTCAGGGGCGGCCCCTGGGGACGCAGGAGATGCTCTGGCATCAGGGGTTGTGTACAGCCTCGACCCCGCAGTCGGGGCCGGGCGCACCAAACGACGTCAAAATCAGGGGGGGCGGTTGTTAAGGGGGTTAAGCTTAAAAGGGAAAATTCCCCCAATAATGCCCCCCCTTGCTGAGGGACACAAGCTAGGACAAACCTGCTTTTTCCCCATGTGCCCCTTTTCTTAGATGCTGGAGTTTTTTTAACATTTTTTCCCCTCCAAAACTTATTCATGAGTATTATACTCCCACCCTCCGAAGGTAGCCCGGCCCCCTGTCTGCACCAAAAGGGAGTCTACCCCGCATGGACAAAAAAAAAAAAAAAAAAAAAAAAAAAAAAACACCCAAAAACCCAAATACAAAAACCCTTCATAAACGAGGTTTCGTCCACTGCTGCAAAAGCACTGAAAAAAAAACCTTTTTTTATGTTATTTGCGTTTTTTTTTGGGGCTCTTTTATTTTTTTCTCTTTAAGTCTGTTTTTTTAAAATTTTTGATAAATTTAAACCATTTAATTTAAAGCCGCCCCCAAAAAGGGGCGTAAAGTACAATATTTTATTAAAAAAAGTAACTTTGTAGTTTTTATGGATTTTGACAATAAAATTTTCGCTTTTGTCGCCCAAAATAGTTTTCACATTTTGGGGTAAAAAACCTTTTTTTTTTGGATTTTTTGGGTCTAAATTTTTATCCTGCTTTTTGCTGCTACAATTCAAATTTTTCCCTAAAAAAACTATTTTTTTTGCGTCAAAAAAAAGATACGTTAGCGCAAAAAATCTGTAAGGAAAAAGGATTTTTTCCACCAAAAACCCTAAAAAAACGATTCTTGCCCAAAATCCGCAAAAAAAGTCAAAGCGGGGAAAAAATTTTAAATTGCGCCAAATTTTAAAGAAAAAAGGATTCTTGCGCCAAAATCCGTAAAAAAAAAAAACTAATTTTTAGCGCAGGCCTGACCTCCATCTCCGAAACGGGACAATTTTAGGGTTTAAAAGGGGAAACCCCCCCACACACCCTTAAAGGCATGTCCTTTTGGCTTTTGCTACAAAAGTGCAGATGGGTAAAAATTTCCCCTGAAACCCCTGTGGGGGGCATCCATGGGGGTTCCCCCCTTTTTATGGCCTTATTGGACCGTACTGCTCAAAATACGCATCACCAAAGTGCCGCTCCCCAACCATCTTGGGACTTTCATAAGGTTTTTTGTCGCTAGGATTAAAAACAATAAAGTTTGTGGGCCTTTTTTAAAACCCAAAAAAAATTTTTTAAAAACACCTCCCCACTTTATCCCCCGGGGTCTCTTTTTAAGGGGAAAGGGTTTGGGCTTTCTCGGTCCCCGGAACGTTTTTGGGTCCTCGCACGGGTTTTGCCCCCTCCCCCTTTCTCCTCAACTTTTAAACTTGGGTTCCCGGAAAGCCCTGAAAGTTTCCCAAATGGAGAGAGAAAAGCGGCGTGAGGAAGGCGAGAGTCCCCAAGGAAAGGGATAGTGGTTTCGGGTGGGGTGGATTTACCTGAGGTGAAACCCAAAACTGGGAAAGCTTTGTAGGGGTAGAGAATCCGCTCATTTGGCCCCTTCGAGAGAGCCCGTTCCCTTTTCCCGGGCACGTAAACCCAGGGGGCGCCCCCCTGGGACCCTTTCTTCTCTTTTCTTAAAAGATTTTCGAAGCCCCCCTTCACTGGAAAAAAACCTGAAAGAACAGAAAAAGAAGAGAAATTTTCAACCTTTAAGCAATTTTTGATGGCTCTGCTCAGAACAGAATAGAGAGCAGTGAAGGTGGGCCCCCAGTTGCTCTGTAATTTTCGGGGGCCCGCCCCCAACAAGGGGGGTTCAGAACCAGCCTTTCGAGGATTTGGCGTTTCCTAGTTTTCCCAAAGTCATGGCGGTAAAAAACCCTTTAAAGAGGGTTTCTCACCCCTCAGTTCATGCCCTTCTTCGCTACGGCATTTTTCTTTTGTGAACAGGGGACGTTGGCACAGTTGGGTGGGGTGTCGTCTGGGGCTCATCACACCAAGCCCAAAAAGAGTCGTTTCCCCCTGCTCTACTTGCTTTTTAAAGGGGGTTTTTCTCATACAAGCTTTCGAGACTTTAGCTGGTTTTTGCCTTTCAGCTACAAATCCAGGGGGGGTTTTTGTCATTAGGCGTGGGCTTCCCCTCATGAAGACTGGCGAATCTTCATTCTGGGGACCATTGCAAGGGGAGGATGCCACAGCTCGCAGACCTGGCAGGGGTCAGTTTCATGTCGCAAGCTGTCACCTCTTCCCAGGTGCAAAAAGCTCTTTGTAACCAAAAAACCCCTGCTGTATTTCCATTTCCTCATGGGATTTCCCCAGTACGGGGGGGGGGCCCGGGGTTCCATTCTGTTTTTGGGAGTTCCATAAGAGGGCCCCGTGTTCTCCTTTTCCTCTATGGGAGTTCCCAGTACAAGGGAGCGCTGTGTTCTCCTTTTCCCTCTATGGGGTTCCCGGTACAGGGGAGCGCTGTTTCTCCATTTCCTCTATGGGAGTTTCCCGGTACAGGGGAGCGGTGTTCCATTTTTTTGGGATTTCCCCGGTCAGGGGGCGGTTTGTTCTCCATTTTTTTGGGAGTTCCCGGTACAGGGGAGCGCTGTGTTCTCGATTCTGCCCTATGGGATTTCCCCGGTACAGGGGAGCGCTGTGTTTTTTGTTTATGGGATTCCCGTACAAGGGGCGGGGTTTTCCATTTTGTTCTATGGGGATTTTTCCCAGAAAGGGGGGTGCGTGTGTTCTCATTTGTTTATGGGAGCCCCCGTACAGGGGTGCGCGGGGTTTTTTCCTCTGTTTAGGGGGTTTCCCATACAGGGGAGCGCTGTATTCTTATTTGCCTATGGGATTCCCCGAAAGGGGAGCGCTGTATTCTCTTTTTGCTTAGGGGAGTTCCCAGGAAGGGAAGGGCGCTGTGTTCTCCATTCTTTTCTATGGGATTTCCAGGAAGGGGGCACTGTGTACCCCATTCTGTTTAGGGGAGTTTCAGTACAGGGGAGGTTGTGGTTCTCTCCATTTGTTTATGGGATTTTTCCAGTACGGGGGAGCGCTGTATTTTATTCTGCTCTAGGGGGGAGTTCCCAGTACAGGGGAGCGTGTGTTCCCCTTTTGTTTATGGGAGTTCCAGTACAGGGGGCGCTGTTTCTCCATTTGTTCTGTGAGATTCCGGACGGGGAGGCTGTTTTCTCCATTCTGTTCATGAGATTTCCCCAGTACAGGGGACCCGGGGGTGTTCCCATTCTTTTCTAGGGGGAGTTCCAGGACAGGGGAGCGCTGTATTCTCCTTTTCTGCTCTATGGGAGTTCCCGGACGGGGAGCGCTGTTTTTCCCCATTTGTTTGGGGAGTTCCCGTACAGGGGAGCGCTGTTTTTCCCCATTTCTGTTCTGTGGAGTTTCCGGACGGGGGAGCCTTGGGGGTTTCCATTTGTTCTGTGAGATTTCCCCGGACAGGGGGGCGAAATTTTTGGCTGCACCAGAATCCCACAAAACAGGATGGAGGTGGGAGTGTGAGTAGTTTCCCTTTGTTGGGGGGGATTTTTGGGGCCTATTTGCCATGACAGTGCGAGCTGGGAACACCCCCACCTCTAGCAGAAGGTTTCCCTCTATTGAAGTCTCCGTCTCACCCCTCACCTTACTCAGTGCATACAAGTCCAGAAGGCGACGGTCCACCACTGGGATCCGGAGCGTTGACCCCTGCAGCCCCCGAATTTTGGCGGTGGTCCGAAAGCGAGCTTCAGGGGGTCATGCCTGGGGGAAAGAAGAAAGTTATTTGTGATGCATTTTACATTATAAAGTAGATTTACAGGCAGATCCCAGGTTATTCTGAAGAAAGAGGACACCGGGGATATGATCTGTACATCCGGATCTCTACTGGACCCCAAAATTAAAGCGCCCCCGATTGGAGGACCTATAGCTATGTGAGGTCAGGAACGTGGGAAATTTGGTTAAAATGGGACAAACCGGGGCCCCATTAGAGGGCCCGGGCACTTTTTTAAAGATCCCAAGGGAAGTCACCTTTTTGACCCCACTAGGTCTCCTTACTTTATTGCCCCTGGAACATCATAGGAGCCAAATCTGCTAACAAACTGGTCAATTAGCGTGTAGGCAACATTCCTATGACAACCCTTAAAGGGGTGTTCCCAACAAACACTTTGACGGCACAAAGTGTGGGTCCTACCTCTAGGAAGGGGTCCCCAAAAGTGTTGGCTCAGAATGGAGATCCCATCAGACCTGTGTCTGACATTCCATTCTATAGGAGTTCCCAGTACAGGGGGGGGTTTTGTTCTCCCTTTTCCTCTTGGGGTTCCCCGTCAGGGGACGCTGTGTTCTCCATTTTTTTGGGAAATTCCCCCTCAGGGGGGCGCGTGTTTTCCATTTCCCCTATGGGAGTTCCCACTACAGGGGACGCTGTGTTTCCTTTCCTCTAGGGGTTCCCAAATACAGGGGACGCTGTGTTTTCCATTTCCTCTAGGGGAGTTCCCATAAGGGGAGCGCTGTGTTCCCATTTCCTTATGGGGGGTTCCCACTACGGGGAAACGCTTGGGTTTTCCTTTGCCCTTTTGGGATTCCCAGTAAGGGGGGGCGCTGTGTTCCCATTCTCCCCTATGGGGGGCCCGTAAGGGGAGGATTGTTCTCATTTGTTCTATGGGAATTCCCGTACAGGGGAGCGCTGTTTTCCTTCTTTGTTCTATGGGGTTCCCAGTAAGGGGATACTGTGTTCTCCTTCTCCCCCTTTGTGAGTTCCCAGTTTAGGAGAGCGTGTGTTCTCCCTCTGCTTATGGGAGTTCCCGTAAGGGAAGCGTGGTTCTTCCATTCTGTTCTATGGGAGATCCGGTACGGGGAGCGCTGGTTCTCCATTCTGTTCTTGGGAGATCCCATTAAGGGGAGGCGTTTTTCCCTTTCTGTTCTATGGGAGATCCCAGACAGGGGACGCTGTGTTCTCCATTCTTTCATGGGGGGGGGGTTCCGCAGGGAAGCGCTGTGTTCCCCATTTGTTTTATGGGAGTTCCCAGTCGGGGAAACGTGTTCTCCATTCTGTGCTATGGGATTCCCGGTACAGGGGGCGCTGTGTTTCTCCATTCTTTTTTGGGGTTCCCGGGACGGGGAAGCGCTTGTTCTTCCATTTTTTCTATGGGAGTTCCAGTAAAGGGCTCTATGTTCTCCATCTGTTTGTGGGTTCCCAAAGGGCGGGGGAGCGCTGTGTCCCTCCTTCTCTTTATGGGAGCCCCAGTACGGGGGGAGCGTGGGTTTCCCCATTTGTTCTGTGGGAGGCCCGGTACAGGGGAGACGTGTTTTTTCCCCATTCTTTTTATGGCAGTTCCAGAAAAGCGTCCCTGTACGGGGAAACTCCATAGAACGAATGGAGAACACAGCCTCCCCTGTACGGGGAACTCCCATAGAAAGAATGGAGAGAAAAACGCCCCCCCTGTACTGGGAACCCCCATAGAACAAAATGGAGAACACAGCGCCCCCCTGTTGGGAACCCCAAGAAAGAATGGAGAACACAGCGCTCCCCTGTACTGGGAACTCCCATAGAACAGAATGGAGAGTCATGCACAAGTGTAACACTGTGTTCGTTCTAATCCAACACTTTTGGGGGCCCGTTCTCGAGATAAGTGCAGGTCGCAGAGGAGGGGCCCACACCCAACACACTTTGGTGGCCTAATGATAGCATAAGCCATGAAAGTCTTTAACCACCCACCCAAGTACAAGTGTTGTCATAGGGACACAGAAGCTTCTCTCATAAGAAGTCAGTGACATCAATCTCTGACAAGATACGGGGAGTTCTCCTTTAAGTTAAGGAACGTCTCCACAGACAACATGACTGACGTAACACAGAAGCACGAGTCACCTTCTGTGACATCGAGACTAAGACGGCAGATGAGCAGCCGAGGATAATGCGGCCTAATCCGCCGTCCTGTTGCCGTGCGGAGCCTTGGGTAGAGGAGAGCTCAAGATGAAAGGCCCCGGGGTGTACGAAAAGTGAAGACTTCACTCAAATATCTCTTCCTGCGCTCAACCCTGAGGCTTTGAAGCTTCAACCGGCCATAAAAGAGCAACACTTCCTGTGCCCCTATGTTAACACTTCCTGTTTCCGAGATCTGTCAACATAGCCGGAGTCAAGGATTAGACTTTTTCTCATTTTTAATTTTTTTGTGTTATGAAGCTTAGCACCTCGAGAGAAGAGTCTAAAGATCAAGAAGTGTTGTCATAGGGACACGGAAAATCTCATTACTTGACATAATACTTGCATTTTGAGGGAAAAACCTCCAACTGGCACCCAGATCCAAAAGGGCAAAATTAATGGGGTTTTTCCACCTCGCATTTTAATGGCGCATCGATGAGTACCCCTGTACACAAATGGTTTATAATATATACACACAGCGGGTGAAATAAGTATTGAACACGTTACCAATTTACTAAATATATATATTTCTGAAGGGGCTATTGACAAGAAATTTTTACCAGATGTCGGTCACAACCATAGATGTCCAGAAATTATGTGTAATAATGAGAAATGACACAGGGGAAAAAAGTATTGAACGCGCTTCCTGAAACGTATTCAATACTTAGTACAGAAGCCTCTGTTGGTGCCGATGCCTCCTGTATGGAGAAACTAGTGGCCTCATTGCTCGGGGTGGAGGGGGGGGGGGGGGAATCACAGCCGGACAGGCCGCAGCGCACGCCCGGACAGGCCGCGGAGCGCGGCGCTCATTACTTATTGTTGCTCCTGTAGCTCTACACAGGTGTCCTTGGCTCTTGGACAACTCTTCTAGCTTATCTTTTCACTCCTCTGTCTGGAATCTTGCGGGGAGCACCTGGTTGTGGACAGTTTATAGCGAAATTATGTTCTTTCCACTTCCGGATTATGGCCCCAACAGCGCTCACTGGAACCTTCAGTCATTTAGAAATTCTTCTGTAACCAATGCCATCAGTATGCTTTACAACAATAAGGTTGTGAAGGTCTAGAGACAGCTTACTGGTTTTACCCATCATGAGACGTCTCTTGTGAGGCACCTTGGTAACGAGAAACCTTTTTATAGGTCATCAGTGGAACCAGCTGATATTATTTATCACGAAGTGGCAGGATTACTTCTAATTACTGATAGATTTCAGCGGGGGTCAGAACCTTCATGGAGGCTTTTTTCCCCCTCTTTTTTCAACTCCCGGGGGTAACTACCCAAACGCCCACAGCCTGACCGGGAAGCGGGAGGCCTGACGCCGTCCAAGCGCCCACAGCCTGACCGGGAAGTGGGAGGCTGACGCCGCACAACTGCCCACAGCCTGACCGGGAAGTGGGAGGCTGACGCCGCACAACTGCCCACAGCCTGACCGGGAAGTGGGAGGCCTGACGCGCCAACGCCCACAGCCTGGGGGCCGGGAAAATGGGAGGCTGACGCCGCACAAACGCCCACAGCCTGACCGGGAAGTGGGAGGCTGACGCCGCAGAACTGCCCACAGCCTGACCGGGAAGCTGGAGGCCTGACGCTGTCCAAGCGCCCACAGCCTGACCGGGTAGAGGGAGGCCAGACGCTGTCCGAGCGCCCACAGCCTTACCGGGAAGTGGGAGGCTGACGCCGCACAACTGCCCACAGCCTGCCCGGGAAGTGGGAGGCCTGACGCTGTCCAAGCGCCCACAGCCTGACCGGGAAGCGGGAGCCTGACGCTGTCCAAGCGCCCACAGCCTGACCGGGAAGCGGGAGGCCAGACGCTGTCCAAGCGCCCACAGCCTGACCGGGAAGCGGGAGGCCCGACGCCGTCCAAGCGGGCCCACAAGCCTTGAACCCGGGGGGGGGCCCGACGCGTCCAAGCGCCCCCAGCCTGACGGAAGCGGGACCCGACGCTGTCCAAGCGCCCACAGCCCCGACCGGAAGCGGGAGCCCGAGCTGCCAAAACGCCCACAGCCTGACCGGGAAGCGGGAGGCTGAAGCCGCAGACCCGGCCCGCAGCCTGACCGGGAAGCGGGAGGGCCTGAAGCTGTAACCCCCCCCAGCCTGACCGGAAGTGGTTAGGGCCGAGCTGAGAAAGCAAGGTGAGAACACCCCTTTAATATTCTATTCCTGCAGCGTCAGGTACCAGCCGAACAGAGGCTAAAATGATCCCCCGTCAGGTAAGAGGGGTCTATAGATGGCGCTACTAAATGTGGTGTGAACAGGACCTTGCATCAAACGCCCTGCAGCGAGGACACGGGATCGGACCCACAGTAAATATGAAGTAAACACGTGATTCACCTCCAGCTCGTTCAGCCGCTGCACCCGGGGGGTAAAGCTGAAGCTCTTCACATCGCAGGCGAAGGGCGGCTGCCAGTCCTGTAAGAGAGGAAGCAACACCCATGACTTTCCGGTAATCCGGCATCTGATCATCCACAACAGCAACACAGTATGAAGGAAATACCGCATGACCCAAATATTACCCGACACCCCCCAGGAGTCACTGCCATTACCTCCAGCAGGGGGCGCCCTGCAGCAAAGCATCATGGGCCGGCATCCTGGCACCGACAACCTGTACTTAGCGGCTGAGTTACCGAATGACTAATGGCCCATTATATTACAGAGAGAATCAGCAGCACAATTGTGTCAAACCCTTCACTACAACCCGAGCACACGGCCGCCCAGATGTCATCGCACAATGCTCCATTATACAGGCCGGGCCCCGACAGGGCACCCACCCAAAGTGCAGCCGCCCGTGTCATAGGAGGTTATATCAGGGCTGGAGCGTTATAAGAGGAGCGGCTGATATCATCCATAGTTATACACTGGAGTTAAAGGCGTGAAATCATCCATGAAGGTCTATGTCAGGCTGTGAGCTTTATAAGATGGAGCGGCTGATATCAGTTCACATAGAAGGTTATATCAGGCTGGAGCGTTATAAGAGGAGCGGCTGATATCAGTCACATAGAAGGTTATATCAGGCTGAGCGTTATAAGAGGAGCGGCTGATATCAGTCACATAGAAGGTTATATCAGTGCTGGAGACGTTATAAGAGGAGCGCTGATATCAGTCACATAGAAGGTTATTCAGTGCTGGAGCGTTATAAGAGGAGCGGCTGATATCAGCACTAGAAGGTTATATCAGTGCTGGAGCGTTATAAGAGGAAGCGGCTGATATCCGTCACATAGAGGTTATATCAGTGCTGGAGCGTTATAAGAGGAGCGGCTGTACATCACATAAGGTTATATCAGTGCTGGAGCGTTATAAGAGGACGGCTGATATCAGTCACATAGAAGGTTATATCAGTGCTGGAGCGTTATAAGAGGAGGAGGGGCTGATATCAGTCACATAGAAAGGTTATATCAGTGCTGTGAGCGTTATAAGAGGAGCGGGCTGATATCAGTCACATAGAAGGTTTATATCAGTGCTGGAGCGTTATAAGAGGAGCGGTGATATTCAGTCACATAGAGGTTTATATCAGTGCAGGAGCGTTATAAAGGAGCGGCTGATATCAGTCACATAGAAGGTATATCAGGGCTGGAGCGTTATAAGAGGAGCGGCTGATTCAGTCACATAGAAGGTTTATATCAGGGCTGGAGCGTTATAAGAGGAGCGGCTGATATCAGTCACATAGAAGGTTATATCAGGGCTGGAGCGTTATAAGAGGAGCGGCTGATATCAGTCACATAGAAGGTTATAAGAGGAGCGGCTGATATCAGTCACATAGAAGGTTATATCAGGGCTGGAGCGTTATAAGAGGAGCGGCTGATATCAGTCACATAGAAGGTTATATCAGTGCTGGAGCGTTATAAGAGGAGCGGCTGATATCAGTCACAGAAGGTTATATCAGTGCTGGAGCGTTATAAGAGGAGCGGCTGATATCAGTCACATAGAAGTATAATCAGGGCTGGACTTATAAGAGGAGCGGCTGATATCAGTCACATAGAAGGTTAATCAGTACTGGAGCGTTATAAGAGGAGCGGCTGATATCAGTCACATAGAAGGTTATATCAGTACTGGAGCGTTATAAGAGGAGCGGCCGATATCAGTCACATAGAAGGTTATATCAGCGCTGGAGCGTTATAAGAGGAGCAGCTGATATCAGTCACATAGAATGTTATATCAGTGCTGGAGCGTTATAAGAGGAGCGGCATGATATCAGTCACATAGAATGTTATATCAGTGCTGGAGCGTTATAAGAGGAGCGGCTGATATCAGTCACATAGAAGGTTATATCAGTGCTGGAGCGTTATAAGAGGAGCGGCTGATATCAGTCACATAGAAGGTTATATCAGTGCTGGAGCGTTATAAGAGGAGCGGCTGATATCAGTCACATAGAAGGTTATATCAGTGCTGGAGCGTTATAAGAGGAGCGGCGATATCAGTCAATAGAAGGTATATCAGTGCTGGAGTATAAGAGAGCGCTGATATCAGTCACATAGAAGGTTATATCAGTGCTGGAGCGTTATAAGAGGAGCGGCCGATATCAGTCACATAGAAGGTTATGTCAGGGCTGGAGCGTTATAAGAGGAGCGGCTGATATCAACAGTGTACAGATACAGCGCGTCTATTACACCACTCAACAGGTTACAAAGCTAGAATCGGAGTCGTCTTCAATCCCAGCCAATAGCAGCTGCTCCTGCTAACCGCAATTACCTGGGGCGTACGGAGCGCGCTCAGTGAGTGACCGCTCTCCACGCTCCCTTACCAGCATAGTAAGGTACAGGAACATAATTTTGGTCAAGGGGTTACAAATAATATTTTTGGGAAGGATTTTTAGCCACGAAGACTTTACCAAAATTTGGAGCCCTTATATTTGATATCTCTGTTGCTTGTTATCAAAATAGTTCAATTTTTCGTTCATTTTAGATCATTTAGATTTTTTTGTTTAAAAAAAATTTAACATTTATTGCATTTCCCTCCCTCTGACCCCAACACAGAGCAGGCTTCCTATTACACAGGATAATGATTTTTATTTCTATATATACAGATTTGGCTCCTGTTATGGATTATATATTTAATTGCATTTTTTCAAACAGTTCCTACTATATTTTTTATTTAACATTCTTGTTATACATCTTGTTTTCACAGATTTATCACAAAAAATAATTTACATTTTTATAGATTTGATTCCCAAGATTTTTTTATTCATTTAAAAAAAAAAAAAAAAAAAAAAAAAAAAACACATTGATTCCCACTAATGATTATATATTTTTATTTGTATTTCAATAGATTTGATCTCTATGATATAAAAACATTTTATTTCTTTTTTAGCAAGTTTTTTTCTTACGGATTTTTATTTAATTGCTTTCGGGGTTTTATTTATTTTTTTATCTCCCAATACAGATTTAGTTCCTACTATATTTTGCATTTACCATATTTGTTATCCATCTTGCTCTCACAGATTTGGCTCTTACACTTTTATAGATTCGATTCCTGTGATATAATTTTTTTTTTTTCATTTTTTTTAACAAACTTTTTTTTTTTTTTTTTTTTTTTTTTTTTTTTTAAATGAGATTGTTTTTATTTAAAGGGTTTTTGCCAGGACACGATTTACTTCCCTCCTAATTAGCACAGCATAGAATATAAAATCATGCCGAGTCATGAACAGCTGCAGGCGTGAGAGGGAGGGGGGTGAGCAGAGAGTGAGGAATAAGGGAGCGTCTCAAAACTTAACTGAAATAACAACATTACAACAGTGGATTCTCTATACAGCAAGACACAGCCTCATAGACTGCACTTTCTCCCCAGTCCCTTGAAGCTCATTCATTGTCCCGGGGCA
Organism: Phyllomedusa bahiana; assembly: GCA_025379985.1. Taxonomy (NCBI): domain Eukaryota; kingdom Metazoa; phylum Chordata; class Amphibia; order Anura; family Hylidae; genus Phyllomedusa; species Phyllomedusa bahiana. The sequence goes on along the minus strand of JAODAL010034120.1, from coordinate 28,586 downwards.
TCAGATAAGAAGCGTTTCATGCAAGGCAAGCGCGGCCAGATCAGCTCCCGTCAGCTCCTCTGGTCGTGTCTAATGCAAGCTTTCAGGTAACTAAGGGGGACTGAGCAATGCTGTAGCTCTCAGAGTCTTCACTTTTTGTAATCACATATGTTTAGAAAAGTGATTAAATACCCATTTTGGAGGATCCCACATCAATGTTACATCGTGGCAAAACCCCTTTAATTGTTTTGGGTCCCCCACTCTCCCAACACAGTTTTAGATCCTAGTACATTCGGCATTATTTTAAATTTGGGGGTTTTTTTGTTTTTTTCATCCATCTTGGCTCCTATTGCATATTATAATTTATGTATACAGGCAGTCCCCTACTTACATACGTCCCCTAGTTAAAAACGGAGACTTATGGGGGCGTGGCTAACATTCAACACTTATTCACGCCCCATGATAACCAAGTGCCAGCACGCCACAGCTGCACATGAGTTACAGAACGTTAGGTGAAATCTTCTAAAAAAAAAAAGGACACGGACAGCAAAACAAATGTAAAAACCCTTCCATGCACTATCCAAAACTAAAAAAAAATTTTGGAGTTAAATTTAATAAATCTACCTGCTCCGACTTACATACAAATTCAGCTTAAGAACAAACCTACAGTCCCCATCCCGTCCGTAACCCGGGGTTAAATTTTTTAAAGTGTTTAACCCCGGTGGTAAATTTTGTTAAAATTTTGCGTCCAAACAAAGTGTTGTACATATTTGGGTAGGTTTCCCTAATGTTTCCCCAACGTTTCCATATTGTTTCTATGGGCTTTTCAATGCAGAAAACAGATCAAGGGTTGACGTCACTTCTTTAAACGCAATGCAAAAAACGTATGTAAAACACGTATCCTCTGAACGACCAATGTAACTGCACTAGAACATGGTCACATGGTGCGTCCTCACTTGGAATATGCGGTTCAGTTCTGGGCCCCCCGTTTATAGAAGAGATGTAATGGAGCTAGAGAGAGTGCAAAGACGAGCAACCAAACGTATATTTGGGGGGGAGCATCTTTGGAGGTGCAAAGACGAGCAACCAAAAATTATGGGGAATGGAGCTTTAGGAGGTGCAAAAAGAACCAAACTTATAGGGGAATGGAGCATCTTGTGAAGTGCAAAAAAACAGCAACCAAACTTATATGGGGAAAGGGATTTAGTGAGGGCAAAACGGCAACCAAACTTATATTGGGGAATGGACATCTTTGAGAGAGTGCAAAGACGAGCAACCAAAATTAATGGGGGAATAGCGGTTCAGTTCAGCGAGCCCCAAACGTATATAGAGAGATGAATGGAGCCTAGCGAGAGTGCAAAGACGAGCAACCAAACGTATATGGGGAATGGAGCATCTTAGCGAGAGTGCAAAGACGAGCAACCAAACGTATATGGGGAATGGAGCATCTTAGCGAGAGTGCAAAGACGAGCAACCAAACGTATATGGGGAATGGAGCATCTTAGCGAGAGTGCAAAGACGAGCAACCAAACTTATATGGGGAATGGAGCATCTTAGTGAGAGTGCAAAGACGAGCAACCAAACTTATATGGGGAATGGAGCATCTTAGTGAGAGTGCAAAGACGAGCAACCAAACTTATATGGGGAATGGAGCATCTTAGTGAGAGTGCAAAGACGAGCAACCAAACTTATATGGGGAATGGAGCATCTTAGAGGGGAGAGAAAAAGTGGGGAAAGACAGACGAGCAACCAAACTTATATGGGGAATGGAGCATCTTTAAGTGGGGGATGTGCCAAAGACGAGCAACCAAAACTTATATGGGGGAATGGAGAGCATATATAGTTTTTTGAGGAGAGGTTAGTAGAATTGAACTTATTTAGTCTTGAGAAAAGACGGCTGCGGGGAGACATGATTAATTCATATAAATGGTCCCTACAAAAAGTATGAGGAAAAATTATTTCAAGTAAATCCCCCTCAAAAGACAAGAGGAAATTCCCTTGGGCTAGAGAGAAAGGGATTCAATCTCCAGAGGAGAAGGGCGTTCTTCACTGTAAGAACTGTAAATCTGTGGAATAGCTGCCTGAGGAGCTGGTCACAGCAGGGACAGGTGAGGGTACAAGAAAGGTTTAGATACCTACCTGGAACTAAAGAACATTAATGCGTACGTAGACATGTAACATTCTGGATCCTGGCTGGTGGAGGCTCTGGGGTCAGAGATGGGGTTTTCCCTGGAGCAGATTGGTTCTTCCTTGTGGGTTTCAGGGATTAACCGTGGGGGGGCCCGGGGCTTAATGTCCTTGTTTTCCCCCCCCTTTCACCCACATTTTCCCCACCCTTGGTTGAACTTGATGGACACTTTTGTCTTCTTTCAACCGTACAAAATATGAAACCCCTTTTTTGGGGGGGTTTTCGGTTCAGTTTTATGTTTTCACATTCGCTTTAAGAATTTTGTTCCTAAACTTTGTCGGCTTCTATTACAGGCAGTCCCCGACTTACATCTGCCCCCTATTTACAAACGGAAATTTAAAGGGGCGGGCGGCATTGTTTTCCCATTTCCATAGCAAAATAGTAGTGTGGAACGACAAGTGCCAGCATGCCACAGCAGCACATGAGGTGAAAATAAGGGGTTTAAACTTTTTAAAAGGGAAAAAGAAGAAAAAACAAAAAGTAAAAACCCTTCCCCGCAACCCATCCAAAAATTTAAAAAAAAAAAAAAAAAAAAAAAAAACCCTTTTGTTTCGGGAGTTACATTTAATAAATCTACCTGTTCCGACTTGCATACAAATTAAACTGAAGAACAAACCTAGTCCCTATGCTGTTCGTACCCCGGGGACGGCCTGTATTTGCTTTATATGAAGTCTCTTTTTTGCAAATTTGCCCCCAAAATTGCCCGGACACTGGCCCCCGTGCGCCCCCCCCTCTGTGTTGGTTTGCTTTTCCCCTTTTTTTTTTCTTGTTTTTTTGCAATTTGGGGAAAATTTTTAAAATTATTTGAACCAATAAACCTTTTTTTTTTTTTTTTTTTTTTAAATTCAATAATAAAGAAGAGTTTTGCAAAACCTTTTTTTCCCGTTTATAAAATTTTTACCCAAAAAATTTAACACGCCCCTTTCAGGTTATAGATTTTTTTTTTTTATTGTTTTTTTTTTCTTCCCCCCCCAAAAACTATCTAGGTCCTTTTAAAAATTTTACGTTTTATTATTTTTTTCGACTCGGTTCCCTTTTTTCCTATTTTTTTATTATTTACTTTAAATTAAGGGAAATTTGTTTCCCCTTCTGGAAAATTTTTTTTTTTTTTTGGGGTATTTTTCAACCCCAGATAATGGGTGAATCTAGGGAACTGCAGGCACTTTTTTTTTTTTTTTCCCTTTGGGGCCGACATCCCCGTTTTTAAAAAGATATAGGAGGTTGGGGTAACCAATTTGTATGAAGGGAAAATGTTTGCAAACCCAAATGTTTTATGGGAGTTTTTATATATTTGGCGCATTAAAAAACGGGTATGGAAACAACTTTTAGCCCTATGTTTGGTTTAGCTCCATCTTGTGTTGTTGGACTTACGAGTATTTTGTTTAAAAAGCTTTCCCTTTTTTGTAATTTTCTTTTTTTTTTTTTTTTTTTTTAAAAAAATTTTTTAATATAAAAAAAAAATAAAAAAAAAAACAGGGTATGGAGTCAGTCTATTTTGGGAGGACTCTGAGCCCGGTTTTCCTATTTTGCAGGGTCGGAAATCTTCATAAAATGGACCGACTCCCCCAAAAAATATAATAATTTTGGGCAGTTAGTTCGTGGGAAAGAGCAAGAGAATTGGGGGGCGGCCCCGGGGCTCTGCTCCCATATTTCGCCTTTTCACATGAGGGGTAATTGATGACAGGGAGCGGGCAAAGCGCCGCCCCGGGGAAAAAAACCCCCCCCAGGGCAAACAATTTCGCAAATTTCACCGCTTTCAAAGAAAAAAAAGATTTTTCATTCATAACCCGATGTGGCTGAGGCAATTCCTTTATACCCTGACTGTTAAGGGTTTCCCCCGTGGTCACCCTAAAAGTTAGTGTAGAGAGGCCGTTCTCTAGCCTGGAAATAATGAATCAGATGTGAGGTCATGTGTGCAGGATCTGATAGAGGCAATACTATTTCTCAGAACAAATTCAGAGACTCCACAAATGTTCCTGCAGTGTTTTGCATATTTACAATTTTTTTGGTATCCAATAAATATATTTTACACTGACAAGCAAAAGGGTAACAATGTTTTGAACGTGTGACTTTCAGGCTCCATATCTCTCCATCCACTACAGCTTTGTACATGAGGCTACTGTAATTTTATATATAGTCATCTTACCGATCTTATACATAACGTTGACTTGCAAGTATTTAGCATCTGCTTAGTTCTGCAGATTCTTGTTATGTAACTGCATTGTTACTGTTTTGCTCCTAAAAATCAAAATGTTAATTTTTATTATTTTGTTAGTATTTGGTAAATCCCCCTTTGGCTTTCAATACTGCCTGAATCCTTCTGGGCTCTGGATCAGATTCAAGCAGGTCTTGACCAAAATCTGATCCCAGGTCTCTTCTACACATTCCCAATGTTGGTGCAGACTGGACTTGGAGACAAATACAGCTTTTTCTTCAACTCTACCCACAAGTGTTCAAAAGATCAAAACATTGTTACCCTTTTGCTTGTCAGTGTCTGTTCTACCTAAATAGCTTGATTATTGTATCATAAGGTGATAAACAGCCTGATGTTACCATTTTACTACAGTAAAGTTATCACTTAACCCCTTAAGCCGAACGCCTGAAAAGTAGTTAATGACCAGAACATTTTTTTAGTTTTGGCCTCTTTGCGTTTAAACAGTTGTAACTTTTTTATTTTTTCAATGACGCAGCTGTATGAGGCCTCGTTGTATTCGAGACAAGTTGTACTTTATGGGGGAATAGTTTAAGTTCACTTATAAATTATTGCAGAAATATTTTTTCAATTTTGTAAAAAAAAATGTGTTTTTTGTTTTTTTTACAAATTTTTTTTTTTTACACCATTCACATTTCACACTTAATAACTTGTTAGATTAATTCTACAGGTTATTACGGTCGTGTGGATACCAAATATGTGTAGGTTTTTTTGTGCGTGTAATTTATGTACAATTATTTTGTATTAAATATTTATTTTTATTTTATCAATTATTTTTTTATTCTTTTTATTTTACACTTTTTATGGGTTTTTTAAGTTTTTTTTTTTTTTTATTCCCCTGAAGGGAGAACTGTTTAACATTTTTTTAAAAAAAAAATTTTTTACACTTAGTAACGTATTAGCATATTCATATATGCTAATACATGCTAATCTGTGTCAGTCTGACACAGGCAGTGATTAGGACAGCACACAGTCTGTCCTGATCACTGGCTTCTTACACAGACAGCTCTGGGGCCACGCTAGGTCCCCAGAGCTGACTGTGCAGCCGTCCCTGAGCTCTGTCGGGTCACCGGGCGTTCCGATCACCCGACAGAGCAGGGGAACCCTTTGATTGCGCTGCGGCAACGCACCGCCGCAATCAAAGGGTTAAAGCATCGGGTTGCGGAGGTTTCCGCCGCTGCCCGATGCCTGCAGGACATGCTCTGGGATCGTCCAAAGACGTCGCTGCAGACGAATGACCTGAAATGCCCGCCGTCAAAAGACGGTGGGCGGTCGTTAAGGGGTTAAACATGCGCCATGTATGAGGGGGTCAGGAGTCGGAGGTTTGGTAAATTGAGGAGTCGGAGTCGGGGCGTTGGCTTGCCGACTCCACAGCCCTGCTTAAAATGTGTCGTACCATCTATAGAATACAGTGCCACAAAAATACTGCATTTGAATTCATAGAAGTCGCCCTCAGCTCCTAGTACATTTTGTAATTTTTTATAACTATATTTTAGAGATTTAGTTCCCATCGCATATCTGGTTCCTATTAGGCTCGGTCTACACACACAGGAACACCCATCGGTTTTCCGGCAGGCTCAGTATCTTGATTTCACCAAAAGTCCGACGGTGCCCTGTGCTGTGTGAACAGCAATATATAAAAATGTAAAAAAAAAAAAAAAAACATTTTTATTGGGCCGCCCATTTCCGTTATATACCAGACTGGTCAGCTCCGAGATCATACATGAAGTGGAGAAGCTCTGGAGGGCGCCCACACAACCCAACGCTTCCTCTGGCACTCGTGGGCCCAATCTATTGGGCCCTATGAAATTTGCAGTGCAAATTTGGAACTTTTGCAAAACCAAATTCGATGTGGTGTCACCTAGGACATCATTTGTCTGTACCCCCCTGTTCTGCCCACTAGTTCCTCCGGGTACTTGGCTCGGCCGTGGCAGGATCCGTTTCGTTTTACGGATATTACAAAAGCCCAAGATAGGAAGTTTATCCCCTTTCAAACCCTTAAGGACTATGATCTCCCTCTGGGCTCTAGATTCCTTTACCTTCATATCAGGCATCTCCTTTGTTCCGCTCTATGGCACTTGGGCCATGTTCACACTGCATTTTTGAGGTATAAATTTAAAGGGGCTGTCCCACTAAAGGGATCGCTGCTTTTTATGTTAAAGATCTTGCAAAAACAAGTCACTTTGCAATATGTGTCCATTACCAGTGTCCTACTTATTCCTGGATATCCCCTCTTGTATGGGCTGCATCACCTCCTCTGGTCGCTATAGCTACAGACCTGTTTGATCTCTCCTGATAGGCTGCCAGCGCCGGTCGCTATAGCTACAGACCTGTTTGATCTCTCCGATAGGTGCCACGCACGGTTGTATAGCTACAGACCTTTTTTGATCTCTCCTGATAGGCTGCCAGGCCGGTTTCGCTATAGCTACAGACCTGGCTTCTACTGCAGTCTAGTGGAAGCCAGTAAACGTGCCCCCTGAATTCAAGTTGAAACCAAAAAAAACAGACTGGGTTTTTTAAGAGGAATCAATGTAGTTAGACAACCCCTTTAAGCTTCAAAATAAAATTACCGATTAGAAGCATTTTTTTATTTATTTTTTTTAAATCCCATCCCCATTGCTTCCTACGGGGATTTTACAAGCGAAAAATAAGAATTGACGTCACTTTTTTTCAGCTATAATTGTGTTGGAAAAAGTCTTGTGATGACGCTTGTTAAATACTCTTCGTGTGAAAGACAAGGCGTATTTTGCATTATAATCAATGAGGAATGATATGAAACTTGTCCGAGAGATTTTGGGCTGTTTCCCAGTGCGTAAAAGGCGTTAAAAAAAAAAAAAAAAAAAAAACGGCCCAAAAAACGGAGTGTGAACAAACCCTAAGGCTCTGTCTACACTGCACAGAAAAACATCCGTTTTTTCAGCGTTTTTCGTTTTCTAAAAACACCGGAAAAACGACTGTAATCCTCTCCCATAGACTCTAATGTAAAACCCTCCCGCTGTCTCCACTGAGCTTTTTTCTGCTCGTTTTTTTTACTGGACGTATTTTGCAACATGCTCTAAAAAACACCAGAGCCGAAAATTTACTACAGGAGTCTATGGAAAGCGCCGGACGTCTTTTGGCGCATTTTTGCCGCGATTTGTCAATGAAAACCCTCCCAGGAGACCCAAGTCCCACCTATAGTGGGTGTAAAAAAGGTTATACCTTATCAAATTTACATACAAGTGTCTGATGTGTCCTTGTTTGTACCTTTTGTAATAAAATGATCAAGCTTTTGCCGCTAACGATTTTTGCGCAATTCATATATTTTTTGCTAAAAACACATTTTTTTTATTTTTATTTTGGTGCTAAAATCCTTTTCTTAACAGATTTTGGCGCTAATAAAGTGATCTCGCTTCTGACGCCAAAAATACGTTTTGTTTTTTTTTTTTTTTACGGATTTGGGCACTAAAATACTTTACTGAACATATTTTGGCGCTTATAAAGTGATCTCGCTTCTGACACTAAAAATTGTTGGGTTTTTTTGGGGTTTTTTTTTACGGAATTTGGCGCAATAATGCGTTTCTTTGGATTTCGCCGCTAAAATTCTTTCCTTTACAGAATTTGACGCTAATACAGTTATCTTGCTGTATGCAAAGATAATGTGGGTTTTTGTGGATTTTGGTGCAAGAATCTGGTGCAAAACTTAATGAAGTAGTAGCACACAAAGGACAATGTGCTCACAATGGCTACAGTGATCTAAAGGAAGTGACTACTTAAGGCCTCGTTCACACGGCTTATTTCTCCGCGGATTGGCGCCGTACTCCGCGCCGGATTTGCGCTTCAGTACGGCGCCAATCCGTCTGAGTAATTTCGGTAATCCACTGCTCTCATAGAGAACAGTGGAATCCGTCGCTCCTCCCTGCTCGGCTAATCCGCCACGGGGGGAGAAAGTGACATGCACATTATTTACGGCGCGGACGCATTGTGTATGGGGCCGGGAGCGGCGCCCCCGCCGCGCTCCGGCCCCGCCCCTTATTCGCGCCGGATTTGCGAGCGCAATCCGGCTCACAAATCCGCCGTGAATAAGCCGTGTGAACACGGCCTAACATGTTATCTCCACCTGTAGGGTGTAGTTTACATCCAATGGCTTAATTTGTGCATACATTAAAAAGCAGAGCAAAGACGCTACAAAAAACGCGCCAAAAAACGGGCGTTTTTTTCAGCTGCTTTTGACAGGAGGGGACAGAAAACTCATGAAGGTTTTTAGTAATTCGTTTTCAGGTCGTTTTTTGTCCACTGCAGGGGAGACAGAGCCTTACTCTTCTGACTCCTTTTGAAAGTCTTGCAGGAACCTCGACTACAGAGCTTCTCTCCACAATCTATACCTTCCAGTCCATAAGTATAGGAGCAGGTCCATTCCATACCCTACCTGGCAGGTGATCTGGAAGGGGCACCGGACCCTCCACCTGGCAGGTGACGGGAAGGCGGAAAGCCGACCCCACCTGGCAGGTGCCCTTTAAAAGGCGGCAGCCGGACCCTCCACCTGGCGGGTGACCGGGAAAGGGCGGCCAGCCGGACCCTCCACCTGGCAGGTACCTGGAAGGCGTGGCAGCCGGACCCTCCACCTGGCAGTGACCTGGGAAGGCGGCAGAACGGACGCCTCCCCGGCAGGATGACCTCCGAGGCGGCCGGCCGGACCCCTCCACCGTCCAGGTACCTCGAGGCGGCAGCCGGACCCTCCACCTGGCGGTGACATCGAAGGCGGCAAGCCGGAACACCTCCACCTGCAGGTGACCTACGAATGGCGGCATTAAAAGCGAGCGACCTCCACCTGCAGGTGACCTCGAGGCGGGCAGCCGGGACCCTCACTGCAGGTATATCCTCGTGGCGGCAGCCGACCTCCCACCTGGAGAGTCGATCTCGAAGGCCAGCACGGCCCTCCACCTGCAGTGATCTCAGATAGGGGCAGTCCGGACCCTCCACCTGGCAGGTGATCTGGAAGGCGGCAGCGGACCCTCCACCTGGCAGGTGATCTGGAAGGCGGCAGGCGGACCCTCCACCTGGCAGGTGACCTCGAAGGCGGCAGCGGACCCTCCACCTTGCAGGTGATCTGGAAGGCGGCAGCCGGACCCTCCACCTGGCAGGTGACCTGGAAGGCGGCAGCCGGACCCTCCACCTGGCAGGTGACCTGGAAGGCGGCAGCCGGACCCTCCACCTGGCAGGTGATCTGGAAGGCGGCAGCCGGACCCTCCACCTGGATCACCCACGCGGAAACTCTATAGACAATCATTTTCTTTTGTTACCACACTCCAGACTAGCCCAGTTCCCGGCCACCTGTCGGAGGTGTGGCAGGGCGGTGGGCTCTCTACCTCATATTTTGGGAATGACCAGTTTTGCTTGCAGGCAAGATTGTTGACACAACGATCCCGCTGGATTCCCTAATCCAGTCAGAGGGCCAGGGAGAGGCCCCCTGCAGCTAACCTCATGCTCCACAGGCTCACGGAGTTCGGGAAAGTGGAAACAACCTGTCCCTCCGGATGTCTCCGAGTTAGTCCAAAGAATTAAGGAGATTCTGGGGTGGACCAAACAAGCCGCCTCCTACACGACAGGGCTGCTGTAATAAAACCTGCTCCACCTGCGCCATGTACTGGATTATCCATCCCCCTCCCCGAGCCCTTCTATAGAGCCGGCAGCAGCTCCCCTCCCTCATGTGCACGGTGCTGTGAGGTCCGAATTCTCACTGACGCCCGAGTGCGTTCTCATGTCATGCCTCGATGTCCCCATCATTCCTGCACTGGACCTGAGATCTATCGCCTCTAGTTACTCAATGCTGTTTTGCTCTTCATTTCTTCGTTATGATTCTTATGGTTTGTATTAGATTGGAAATCTATAACAGAAAAAATTTAAAAATCTGCCCGGTCGTCCACACAAAATGGATTTTTTTTCTACCATTTAAAAACCCGCTGGAACCTGCAACAAGTTGTATAATCCGCAGGATCCCGTCGCATTTTGCGAACTGAACAAGTTGTATAACCGGGATTCCCTCCATTTATCGGAACTGCAACAGTTTTATAATTTCCCAGGATTTCCCTCGCATGCCGGGCCCCTTCTTGCGGAACCTGCAACAAGTTGTTAAACCCAGGATTTTTGTCGCATGCCCGGCCCTTCTATGGGAACCCCAAAAAGTTGTAAAATCCGCGGATCCCCTCGCATTCATGCGGAACCCGCAACAAGTTGTATAATCCGCGGTCCCCTGCTTCTTGCGGAAAACCCCAACAAGTTTATTCCGCAGGTTTTATCACATTCTATCGGGAAACCCGCAACAAGTTGTATAATCCGCGGATTTTGTCGCTTTCCCCGGCCAATCTATGCGGAACCCGAACAAGTTTGTAAATCCGCAGGATCCCGTTGCATTCTTTTCGGAAACCCGCAACAAGTTGTAAAATCCCCAGGATTCCCTGCATTCTATGCGGACCTGCAACAAAGTTGTATAAACCGCAGGGGTTTTTTTTTTGATCCCCGGGCCCAATTAATGGGAACCTGCAACAAGTTTTATAATCCCCAGGATCCCCCTCGCTTCTATGGAACCCTGCAATAAGATTTAAAATGCCGGTTCCACAGGATTTTCTGTCGCATTCTAATAGCGGAACCTGCAACAAGTTGTATAGAGATCTCGCAGTATCCGAGCGCATGATCCGCGTCCGCCATTCTATGCGGAACCTGCAACAAGTTATGGGGTATTAGGATGACGCTTGTACGAGGATTCCGTCGCATTCTATGCGGAACCTGCAACAAGTTGTATAATCCGCAGGATTCCGTCGCATTCTATGCGGAACCTGCAACAAGTTGTATAATCCGCAGGATTCCATCGCATTCTATGCGGAACCTGCAACAAGTTGTATAATCCGCAGGATTCTGTCGCATGCCCGGCCAATCTATGCGGAACCTGCAACAAGTTGTATAATCCGCAGGATTCCAGGACATTCAATTGTACAGGGCCGTTGCAAAACTGAAAAGCGACCGCGGATTCTGCGGTCAAGCAAGTGTCAGAGTGCGGTCGGATATTGGATGGCATTTGCCGTGGGGTCCGTCCACCCGACAAGGCGTTGCCAGTCAAAAATTCACATGGATTCGACAAACAACTGTAAACCGTCCCCATAGAAATCAAAGGAAAATCTGTGCTGTAGCCGACACCGGAGGGTTTCAACTATTTCTCTGACACGGACCCCCGACTCCTGCCCCGTCCCCATGGGGGGACCTCCGACCCTTAAAGCATGGCTGTAATTACAGATCAATAAAGGACGAGAGAGATCGAATAATCATCTCCAGTGTTTTCTACTGGTTCATCATTATCATTGGATGCAGGATTGTACGCGGAGGCCTCCCTTATAGAGCCGCCACCAGACGAGGATTGCACGCGGAGGCGTCCCTTATAGAGCCGCCACCAGACGAGGATTGTACGCGGAGGCCTCCCTTATAGAGCCGCCACCAGACGAGGATTGCACGCGGAGGCCTCCCTTATAGAGCCGCCACCAGACGAGGATTGTACGCGGAGGCCGCCACCAGACGAGGATTGTACGCGGAGGCCTCCCTTATAGAGCCGCCACCAGAAGAGGATTGCACGCGGAGGCCTCCCTTATACAGCTGCCACCAGATGAGGATTGTACTCGGAGGCCTCCCTTATAGAGCCGCCACCAGATGAGGATTGTACGCGGAGGCCTCCCTTATACAGCTGCCACCAGATGAGGATTGTACGCGGAGGCCTCCCTTATAGAGCCGCCACCAGATGAGGATTGTACGCGGAGGCCTCCCTTCTAGAGCCGCCACCAGATGAGGATTGTACGCGAGGCCTCCCTTATAGAGCCCCACCAGATAGGATTGTACACGGAGGCCTCCTTCTAGAGCCGCCCCAGATGAGGATTGTACGCGGAGGCCTCCTTATAGGCCGCCACCAGATGAGGATTGTACGGAAGGCCTCCCTTATAGAGCCGCCCCAGTGAGATTGCCGCCGGGGGGACCTCCCTATAGAGCCAGGCCACTAGCGAGATAAGTAAAGCGGAGGTCGTTCCCTCTATCTGCCGTCCACCAGGATGCAGGATTGTACGCGGAGGCCGCCCTTTTTGAGCCGCCACCAGATGAGGATTGTACGCGGAGGCCTCCCTTATAGAGCCGCCACCAGACGAGGATTGTACGCGGAGGCCTCCCTTATAGAGCCGCCACCAGACGAGGATTGTACGCGGAGGCCGCCCTTATAGAGCCGCCACCAGACGAGGATTGTACGCGGAGGCCGCCCTTCTAGAGCCGCCACCAGACGAGGATTGTACGCGGAGGCCCTCAGCCATAGAGAGGTTGTCGCCGAGGCCACAGAGAGGATTGCACGCGGAGGCCTCACCAACTTTAGAGCCGCCACCAGATGAGGATTGTACGCGGAGGCCTCCCTTATAGAGCCGCCACCAGATGAGGATTGTACGCGGAGGCCTCCCTTATAGAGCCGCCACCAGAGGAGGATTGAACGCGGAGGCCTCCCGTATAGTGCCGCCACCAGATGAGGATTGTACGCGGAGGCCGTCCCTTCTAGAGCCGCCACCAGATGAGGATTGTACGCGGAGGCCTCCCTTATAGAGCCACCACCAGACGACGATTGTACGCGGAGGCCTCCCTTATAGAGCCGCCACCAGACGAGGATTGTACGCGGAGGCCTCCCTTATAGAGCCGCCACCAGACGAGGATTGTACGCGGAGGCCTCCCTTATAGAGCCGCCACCAGATGAGGATTGTACGCGGAGGCCTCCCTTATAGAGCCGCCACCAGACGAGGATTGTACGCGGAGGCCTCCCTTATAGAGCCGCCACCAGATGAGGATTGTACGCGGAGGCCTCCCTTATAGAGCCGCCACCAGATGAGGATTGTACGCGGAGGCCTCCCTTATAGAGCCGCCACCAGATGAGGATTGTACGCGGAGGCCTCCCTTATAGAGCCGCCACCAGACGAGGATTGTACGCGGAGGCCTCCCTTATAGAGCCGCCACCAGACGAGGATTGTACGCAGAGGCCTCCCTTATAGAGCCGCCACCAGACGAGGATTGTACGCGGAGGCCTCCCTTATAGAGCTGCCACCAGATGAGGATTGTACGCGGAGGCCTCCCTTATAGAGCCGCCACCAGACGAGGATTGCACGCGGAGGCCTCCCTTATAGAGCCGCCACCAGATGAGGATTGTACTCGGAGGCCTCCCTTATAGAGCCGCCACCAGATGAGGATTGTACGCAGAGGCCTCCCTTATAGAGCCGCCACCAGATGAGGATTGTACGCGGAGGCCTCCCTTATACAGCTCCTGTGAATGGAGGATTTTTGGCTGATCGGTAAGTAAGGTATAGTGTCTCCAATGGAGCAGACAGTGGTGCCGCGGCTCAGTCTTACCTTGGGGGGTCTGATTTTGCATATTCCAGTCCTCTCCGCGATGGGCCGGATGCGTCCGATGAAGCTCAGGGGGTCGGAGAACTCCTCCCAGCTGGGCTCAAACACCGGGCACTCCGGGGGCGGCACAAACTCGCTGTAGGAATCCATGGCCGGGGGGGGGGGGCGCCTGCGGGGCTCACACGGTGCAGAGAGCTTGGGACACCTCCTCACCGCCCCATCTATCTGCTGCTGGGAAGACCCCCGACCACAACAACCCCCCTATGACAACAAGACTCCCGCCAGTCAATGCAACAACAGAGACATCACATCTCCCTATGAGGAGGGCATGAAGATAGGGCTACCTCCAGATCACCCCAAATACTGACGAATGACACCAACACACTCCCCAGCCAAATCACCCCAAGGAGAGTGACCTCCAGCCAATCCCTCCGACAACCTGGACCTCAAAGGAGAACCAACCCGGATCCCCCAGAAACCAGAGGATCCCTCCCCAGAAACCAGAGGAACCTTCCTAGACACCAAATAATTAATAGGATTCCACCAAGACTACCAGGGCAACCAGAAGATCCTTCCTAGACCACCAAATGAATAAATAGGACCTCCCCTAGACCATCAAGGCAACCAGAGGATCTCCCCTAGACCACCAGGACACCAAAACACTCCCCTGCCAGATCACCCCAAGGGGAGTGACCTCCAGGAACTCCCCCCGACAACCTGGACCTCAAAGGAGAACCAACCCCGATCCCCCAGAAACCAGAGGACACCCCACTAGATCACCAGGGCAACCAGAAAACCCTTCCTAGACAACAAGAGGATCCCCCCCAGACAACCAGAAGATCCTTCTAGCTTAGCAGGGCAACAAGAAGATCCCCCCCCCAGACAACAATAACAAGAGGATCCCCCCCCAAACAACCAGGACCCACCAACCCCCAATACTCTAACAACCAGGACCCTGAGCCCTAGTTCAGCCTGCAAACCAGGGAACCAGAGGAACCTGCCTAGACACCAAATAATTAATAGGATTCCCCCTAGATCACTAGAGGATCATCTCTAGGCTACCAGGGCAACAAGACGATCCCCCCAGACAAACAGGACAGTGATCTCTAATTCAGCCTGAAAACCAGGGAACCAGAGGATCCCCCTAGACACCAAAAAATTAAGAGGATCCCCCCTAGATCACCAGGGCAACCAGAGGATCCCCCCTAGATCACCAGGGCAACCAGAGGATCTCCCCTAGATCACCAGGGCAACCAGAGGATCTCCCCTAGATCACCAGGGCAACCAGAGGATCTCCCCTAGATCACCAGGGCAACCAGAGGAACAAGAGGACCTCCCAGACCACCAGGACACTGAGCCCGAGTTCAGCCTGAAAACCAGGGAACCCTTCGTAGACGCCTGAGCTCCCCTGACGAGCAGGAGCGGCTATTACCCCTCCAGAGCCCGGGAAGGATCCGTCCGAGCCCTCGGAGGCCGCCGCTCTGCCCTGACAACCCCGCGGATCAGCCAGGACGAGCCCACCGCGGCGGGCGGAGGGGAGGGCAGCCCCCCATCTGCTCTCCCCCAGCCGGGAATGGTTCAGTCCAGGCCTCCGCCTCAGGGCCCGGCTCCAGGGGCCCCTACTGCCCAGTCAGCTCCGTGCGGCGCCCGGGCCCGGATATCTGTGCTCCCCGGAGCCTCCAGGTGTGAGAGCGGCCGCCCGGACAGACCTCGCACACACCCCCGGCCCAGGCTCCGCGGCACCGGCCACCAAACACCGGTTTGTTTTCCTCTCAATCCGAGGCCGGAAGTTGGGGTCACCGGAAACCGGAACTGTCCCCCTCCGCCGGCGGCAGCTAGTGCGCAGCTGTTGTGATGGCGGCTGAGCCCAGGGGAGCAGGATGCGGGAAGGATGAGGATGAGTCCGGGGATGAGGAGGCTGCGCTCCCCGCTGGAGAGATAGCGGAGCGGGCGGAGGGATCTGCGGGTCGGTCAGGTATCCCTCCGCGTCATCCTGCTGTAGTACCGGGAGCGGCCAGAGAGGGCAGCAACGACAACACTCATCCCATAGACACTGCTGCAGTACCGGGAGCGTCCAGAGAGGGCAGCAACGACAACACTCATCCTATAGACACTGCTGCAGTATCAGGAGCGGCCAGAGAGGGCAGCAACGACAACACTCATCCCATAGACACTGCTGCAGTACCAGGAGCGTCCAGAGAGGGCAGCAACTACAACACTCCTCCTATAGACACTGCTGCAGTATCAGGAGCGGACAGAGAGGGCTGCAACAACAACACTCATCCCATAGACACTGCTGCAGTACCGGGAGCGACCAGAGAGGGCAGCAACGATAACACTCATCCCATAGACACTGCTGCAGTACCGGGAGCGGCCAGAGAGGGCAGCAACGACAACACTCATCCTATAGACACTGCTGCAGTATCAGGAGCGGCCAGAGAGGGCAGCAACAACAACACTCATCCCATAGACACTGCTGCAGTACCGGGAGCGGCCAGAGAGAGCAGCAACGAGAACATCCCATAGACAGTGCTGCAGTACCCGGAGCGGCCAGAGAGGGCAGCAACGACAACACTCATCCCATACACACTGCTGCAGTACCGAGAGTAGCCAGAGAGGGCAGCAACAACAGCACATCCCATAGACAACGCTGCAGTACCAGAAGCGGCCAGAGAGGACAGCAACAACAACACTCCCATACACTGCGTCGGGACGGCCGAGACGCAAAACACTCATCCCACAGAGACTGCTACAGTACCTGGAGCGGCCAGAGAGAGCAGCACATCCCTTAGGAGAAGACAACTCCTATCAGGAATGACTGCGGATCACACAGGGATACCCCAGGGTTGTCCTGACTGTGTCCTGACACAACTGTGGAGCTGCAGATTACATAGGACTACAGCACCCCAGCATTCTCTGAGACAACTCTGACACTGGAGATTACATAGGACTATAACTCCCAGCATTCCCGAACAACTGTAGAGCCTGAAATCACATAGGACTACAACAACCAGCATGACCTGACAACTTTGGATTTTAAGATAGGTGCGGGTCCTAGAAATACAGCTCCCAGCATTCTCTGACCTATCTGTAAATCTTCAGATTGCACAGGACTACAACTCCCAGCATTCACCAAGCAATCTTTTGCTCTGCATCTGCTACAAAACTATTAGCTATCAACATTCCCTAACGGCCCTACAGCCTGGGAATGCTGGGAGTAGTAGTTGTGCAGATTAAAGATCACTGCAGTAGACGGTCTGATCAGTCATAGGGCCATATGTATGGAAACTGTCTAGCAGTAAAACTGTCTTTGTTGCCCACAGCAACCAATCAGAGCCCATGGCAACCAATCAGCGCTCACAACAACTAATCAGAGCTCATCGCAACCAATCAGAGACCATAGCAACCAATTAGAGCTCATAACAACCAATCAGAGTCCATAGCGACCAATCTGTGCTCATAGCAACCAATCAGAAGCCATAGCTGCCAATCAGAGCTCATAGCAACTGACTAGATCACCAAATGAATAAATAGGACCTCCCCTAGACCATCATAACAACCAATCAGAGCCCATAGCAACCAATCAAAGTCCATATAAACCAATTAGCCCATAACAACCAATCAGAGCCCATAGCAACTGATCAGAGTCCATGGTGACCAATCTGCGCTCATAGCAACCAATTAGAGCTCATAACAATCATTCAGAGCCCATAGCAACACATCAGCGCCCATAACAATCAATCAGTCCATAGTAACCAATCAGAGCTCATAGCAACCAATCAGAGCCCATAGTAACCAATCAGAGCCCATAGTAACCAATCAGAGCTCATCAAAATCAGAATAAATCCCTGGATCAACAAGCCTGTAGAATCCCAGTCCAGGTTTCTGGAGAAGGGTCTGGATACATTTCTAGATGTAATACTATAACAAGTTAGAGTGACCGGGATTCTGGAGAAGGGTCTGGATACATTTCTATATGTAATAATAGAACAAGTTATAGTGACCAGGATTCTGGAGAAGGGTCTGGATACATTTTTATATATAATATAACAAGTTCTAGTGACCTGAATTCTGTTGAAGTTTCTGGATACATTTCTAGATGTAATAATATAACAAGTTATAGTGACCGGGATTCTGGAGAAGGGTCTGGATACATTTTTAGATGTAATAATAGAACAAGTTATAGTGACCGGATTCTGGAGAAGGGTCTGGAGACATTTCTAGGTGTCATAATTAAACAAGTTATAGTGACCAGGATTCTGGAGAAGGGTGTCTGGATACAGTTCTAGATGTAATAATACAACAAGTTATAGTGACCAGGATTCTGTAGAAGGGTCTGGATACATTTCTAGATGTAATATAGAACAAGTTATAGTGACCAGGATTCTGGAGAAGGGTCTGGAGACATTTCTAGATGTAATAATAGAACAAGTTATAGTGACCGGGTCCTGGAGAAGGGGCTGGAGACATTTCTAGATGTAATAATATAACAGGTTATAGTGACCGGGATTCTGGAGAAGGGTCTGGAGACATTTCTAGATGGAATAATATAACAGGTTATAGTGACCGGGAGGCTGGAGAATGGTCTGGAGACATTTCTAGATGTAATAATATAATAAGTTATAGTGACCGGGATTCTGGAGAAAGTCGGGAGACATTTCTAGGTGTAAGAATATAACAAGTTATAGTGACCGAGATTCTGGAGAAGGGTCTGGAGACATTTCTAGATGTAATAATAGAACAAGTTATAGTGACCGGAATTCTGGAGAAGGGTCTGGATACATTTCTAGATGTAATAATAGAACAAGTTATAGTGACCAGGATTCTGGAGAAGGGTCTGGAGACATTTCTAGATGTAATAATAGAACAAGTTATAGTGACCGGGATTCTGGAGAAGGGTCTGGATACATTTCTAGATGTAATATAGAAACAAGTTTATAGTGACCGGGATTCTGGAGAAGGGTCTGGAGACATTTCTAGATGTAATAATAGAACAAGTTATAGTGACCAGGATTCTGGAGAAGGGTCTGGATACATTTCTAGATGTAATAATAGAATAAGTTATAGTGACCGGGATTCTGGAGAAGGGTCGTTGATCCAGGGACTTATTCAGATTGGAGTCGGGAAGGATTTTTTTCACTAAAATGAGGACTATTGGCTTCTACCTCTAGGGGGGGTTTCCTTCCTCTGGATCAACACTATAGGACAATAGGCTGAACTGGATGGACGTCTGTCTTTTTTCAGCCTTACAAACTATGTAGCCATCTGGGGCCCCTATAGATTTCTATGGCCTTACCGCAGTACTGACGGATAGCACGGGCGACCATGGGCTACAGTGGTTTTTGGGCAGAAGCCTCTGCAGCGTCAGAGCTGCTGCTGCTGCCGGATGTGACAGGAAGAGTTGTACAACACACTGTGCCATTCCTCCTGTCCGAACACTAAAACCTGGCGCACCCAATTATAAGAGGGGCTCGTCTGCTGCTGTTTGCGTCAGAAAATTAGAATATGCAACCAAATCTTTTACACAAATGTGAACAGGGCCTATCGACCACTGCGACAAAATCCAGCCGTTGCCCCTAGCAACCAGGGGGCAGCTGTCATTTTCCCTTAAGCAGTGGAGTCATGCAGGCAGCAGCGGGCCAGGCTCACTCCAGGGAGCTTAGTTTGTGCTGTTTTTATTACTGTATTCGTCACTTTATGTTATAATGGATAAAAGTCGCAGAGGGAGACAGTATCTAGTGACGCTGCACGGAACTACATTTCCCGGCGTGCCCCGGGCGCTGATAGCCAATGACGCTGCGCTGGATTGGCTGGTGGATGAAGCTGCTCTGTGATTGGCTGATTTTCCTCCAGCGGTTTGTTTGGTTTTCAGTTGTGCTGAGGCGGCTGCGGACCCGCGGAGAGGACGGGAGCTGCTCCGGTGTCATGTACGGTAATGAGACTAGACCGCGCCATAGAGGGGACAGATGGCGCTGCTATAGCCATAACGTATAGTGTAATGGGCAGGGCTATATACATATGCTACCTCACAAAAGTAAGTACACCCCTCACGTTGTTGTACATATTGCATTCGGTATTTTCGTAAGATCTGACACTTGGTTACAATGTAAAGCAGTCAGTGCCCGGCTTGTATCACAGGAGGATGGGGGGTACCACAAAAGTGAGGACACCCCGAAGTGACAGCAGAAGTGAGGACACCCCTAAGAGACAACAAGAGTGAGGACACCCTAAGTGACACAAAAGTGAGGAAACCCTGACAACAAAAGTGAGGACACCCCTAAGTGACCACAAAAGTGAGGACACCCCTAAGTGACTACAAAAGTGAGGACACCCCTAAGTGACCACAAAAGTGAAGAGACCCCTAAGTGACCATAAAAGTGAGGACACCCATAAGGGACCACAAAAGTGAGCACACCCCTCAGTGACAACAAAAGTGAGGACACCCCTAAGTGACCGCAAAAGTGAGGACACCCCTCAGTGACCGCAAAAGTGAGGGCACCCCTCAGTGACCGCAAAAGTGAGGGCACCCCTCAGTGACCGCAAAAGTGAGGGCACCCCTCAGTGACCGCAAAAGTGAGGGCACCCCTCAGTGACCACAAAAGTGAGGACACCCCTCAGTGACCGCAAAAGTGAGGGCACCCCTGAGTGACCACAAAAGTGAGGGCACCCCTAAGTGACCGCAATAGTGAGGACGCCCGTGAGTGACCGCAAAAGTGAGGACGACCGTGAGTGACCGCAAAAGTGAGGACGCCCGTGAGTGACCGCAAAAGTGCGGGCACCCACCAAGTTTTGCGGCCGCTTGGGGGCGCCCTCACTTTTGCGGCCGCTTGGGGGCGCCCTCACTTTTGCGGCCGCTTGGGGGCGCCCTCACTTTTGCGGTCGCTTGGGGGCGCCCTCACTTTTGCGGTCGCTTGGGGGCGCCCTCACTTTTGCGGTCGCTTGGGGGCGCCCTCACTTTTGGTGTCACTTAGGGGTGTCCTCACTTTTGCGGTCACTGAGGGGTGTCCTCACTTTTGTCCCCAGCGGTTAGACATTGATATCTGTGTTATTTTGAGGACAGCCCATCCCCCTGTGATACAAGCCGGGCACTGACTGCTTTACATTGTGTCACTTAGGGGTGTCCTCACTTTTGTGGTCACTGAGGGGTGTCCTTACTTTTGTTCCCAGCAGTTTAGACATTGATGTCTGTGTTATTTTGAGGACACCCCATCCCCCTGTGATACAAGCCGGGCACTGACTACTCTACATTGTGTCACTTAGGGGTGTCCTCACTTTTGTGGTCACTGAGGGGTGTCCTTACTTTTGTCCCCAGCGGGTTAGACATTGATGTCTGTGTTATTTTGAGGACACCCCATCCCCCTGTGATACAAGCCGGGCACTGACTGCTTTACATTGTATCACTTAGGTGTGTCCTCACTTTTGTGGTCACTGAGGGGTGTCCTCACTTTTGTCCCCAGCGGGTTAGACATTGATGTCTGTGTTATTTTGAGGACACCCCATCACCATGTGAAACAAGACGGCCACTCACAACTTTACATGATGTCACAAAGGTGTGTCCTCACTTTTGTGGTCACTTTGGGGTGTCCTCACTTTTGTACCCAGCGAATTAGACATTGATGTCTGTGTTATTTTGAGGACACCCCATCCCCCTGTGATACAAGCCGGGCACTGACTGCTTTACATCGTATCAACGTGTTATATCTTCAGTGTTGTCCCAGGAAAACACAATATTTGCAAAAATGAGAGGGGTGTGCTTATGTTTGTGAGATGTGTGTGTGTATATAGTGGAATGGGTACCATATATGTAATATATATATATTATTTTTTTTTTTGTTGATTGTTTTATTTTCATTTTTTTCAGATTGCTCTCTCCTGTGTATATAGCAGACATGGCGCTGTCACCACCCAGAAACCATCGGGAAAGCAGGTGAGCCAGATTGCCGCGCTGTCCTTCCAGTATGTCTCCCATTACGTTGTTTTGCAGCACCATTACTTTTTGTCACACTTCCGCGTGGTGGCCAGAACAGTGTAAGTATTAGGATAGGACTACTCAGTGGCCCGTGGCCGCGCATCATAAGAACATGATGTCCTGCTGGTACTAAAGACGATGGAGGTGGTTTGTTGCATGCCGCTAGTTACCACTAGATGTCTGTCATTAGAAATCCAAACCTGCACGACCATAATAACTTGTTAGTGAAGAGCTAATGCTGCGTGGCCGCAGCTCCTTGTGTAGTCCTAGCCTTATAACTAGTGTATGGTAGGTTATAGTGGCTGTTGTATGCTGCTAATTACCTATATATGTCTGTCATTAGAAATCCAAACGTGTGTGACCATAATCACTGCAGTCGTTTCGATCATATGCTGCGCGGCCTCAGCTCTTTGTATAGTCCTAGCCACATAAATAGTGTATGGTAGGTTATGGTGGTTGTTGCATGCCACTAAATATCATTACATGTCTGTCATTAGAAATCCAAACCTGTGTGACCGTAATCACTGCATTAGTTACGATCTAATGCTGCGCGGCCTCAGCTCTTTGTATAGTCCTAGCCATATAGTGTATGGTAGATTATGGTGGTTATTGCATGCCACTAAATATCATTGCATATCTGTCATTAGAAATCCAAACCTGTGTGACCATAATCACTGCATTAGTTACGATCTAATGCTGCTCGGCCTCAGCTCTTTGTATAGTCCTAGCCATATAAATAGTGTATGGTAGGTAGAGGACCGACGACTTCTAGGGGTCAACTCTCCTGGTCATTCCTCTTTCTATGGGACCTGTTGGTCAGAAAACGAGGCCACACAGAGCATTGCAGCATCCCTTGTGCATCTCCTAATCATTGACCGACCTCATATATACAGAGTAATACATTTAAAGGGGTGTTCCCACCATAGACTTTGATGGTATTTCAATGGGATACACCATCAAAGTCTGATAGGTGAACACCCACCTATCTTGGGAACAGGCCCTGAAAATTACAGCTCAGCATAGAGAGCTGGTCACGCTTGCGCACCTCTCTCCATTCTGATCTATGGCAGGAGTACAGCGGAATACACCGCTGACCTGTCATAGGAACTTCCATAGAACAGAATGGAGAGTCATGCACAAGTGTGACCGGCTCTTCTTTCTGAGCTTAGACATTGGGGGGCTCATTCCTGGGATAGAAGCGGGTCTCAAAGGTGGGACCCGCACTTATCAGGCTTTGCTGGCAGTAGTTGCCGCTGGGGTTAGGAGACAACGCCGGTTGCTTCTTGGAGAAGGCTGTTTGGTTTCACTCTTCTCTCCTTTTCAGGTACAAGGCTCACCACACTCCGGACTCCTCTGTATCCTACAGCTACACCCCCCCTCCAGCGGACTCCACCCCACTGCCCCCCATTAATGAGCGCCTGGCCTACCTGCGCCCGTCCCGCGTGCTGCTGGAGTATTACCGCCGGAAGATCGCAGAGTTTGACGAGGAGCATGAAGATATGGTGAAGAGGTTGGAACAGTACAAGGCTACCTATGAGGAGCAGGTGAAGTAGCAGGGCGGGAAAGGATAAGGATATGTACAAGTCATGTTTTTGGGTTCCACTTAATGTACATGCTAGGCTGTATTACGCGTTAAGCGGATAACAACAAAAGTGAGGACACCCCTAAGTGACAATGGAGAAGTTGTGCCCTCAGTGTCAGTATTTTGTGTGGCCCTCCATTGTTTCCCAGCACGACATTAACTCTCTTGGGCATGGAGGTCACTAGAGCTTCACAGGCTGCACCATGATCCTTTTCCCCTCCCCCATGACAGATCACGGACTGGTGGGTGGTGAGCCCTTGTGCCCCTCCACCTTCTTTTGAGGGGGCCCCCCACAGATCCCCTTTTGGGTTTAGGTCTGGAACACTCGGCCAGCCCACCTTTCCCCTCATTCCTTTAGCGGGGAAAAGGGGGGGTCTTGGGGGGGTTTTGGGGGTCGTTATCAGTTGGATACTGCCTGGGCCCCCAGAAGGGAGGGGTCATGCTCTCTTCGGAGGTACAGGAAAATTTTGGCATTCTGGTTCCCTAAATTTTGAACTTTTTTCCCCACACCGGGACCTCATGCGCCCCAAACAATGACATCCCCCCCATGCCTGACTATGGGGAGACACACTTGTCTTTGTACTCCTCACGGGTTTGCCGCCGCAACACCTGAAAACCTCTAAACCCCAATAAGTTTCTTTGGTTCATCGACAAGGACAGGGTTTCCCGGTAATCCCTCCCCTTTAGTCTGCTTTTTTCACAAACTGTTTGTGGGCCTTTTTTGTGCATCATCCTTGAAGAGGTTCCCTTCTGGGACACAGCCATGCAGACCAATGTGATACAATGTAGGGCTTAGCCTGACAGGCTGACCCCTCCCTTGAAACCCTTGCAGCAATGCGGGCAGCCTCTCTTGGATATGCGCCGAGCTCGTGCATCATTTTCTTTGGTCGACCATGATGAGGCCCTTACGGGGGGGGAACCTGTCTTGTTTTAAACCCAGTTGGCCCCTCTTTTAGCCTCGGCATCTTTATGTAGAGCAACAATATTTTTTTTTTTTTCATTATCCACAATTTCCACAGAAATTAAATATATAGCTCTTGTTGCAAGAAACAAGCCTTGTGCGGCTCCAATGGTGGAAAAACCAAAAATCTGTGGGGTTTACAATACAGGAATGGAAAAAATGAAGCAAAGTTGTTGCTTTCTTAAGGGGGGGGCGGTCGGGAAAATTCGCCTCCCCCCTCGTTTGAGGGGATATTGGAGAATTTTCATATTGACTCCTTACTGTTCTTCTCTTTGGCAGCACAAGCTTCAGTGGGAGAGCGGGGAAGGGGGAGGAGATCGCGGGGGCGCAAAAGGCCCCTGAGCGATATGCAGGGTTTTCCTCTTCCAGGGACGCGAAAAGTGTGCGGCTGTACTCCCAAAATGTCCGGTTTAATTTGGTAGGGGTGGGGGGGGGCTTGAAACTCAGGATAGGCGAGGATCAGGGGGGGGGGTTTGACATACTCAGGAGGTGCTGGGATAGGTGGGGGGGGCGGGGCTCTGCATACGGGAGATGGCTGAGGTCAGGGGGGGGGGGCTCTGACATACTGGGGAGAGGCTGAGGTCGGGGGTTGGGGGGGTTTTTTTTGGGGGGTCTGGGATAGGTGGGGGGTCTACTATCGGAGACGGGAGGATAGGGGGGGGGGGGCTTTTACTACTGGGGAGAGGTGAGGAGGGGGGGGGGGCTTGCTAACGGGGGCTGAGGATGGGTGGGGGGGGGCTCTGACATATCGGGGATGGCGGGGGATCAGGGGGGGGGGGCTTGCCCTTTTTGGGAGATGGCTAGGGATCGGGTGAGGGGGGGGGGCCCTGACATATCGGGAGAGGGTGAGGATCGGTGGGGGGGCTCTGACATACTCTGGAACGGTGAGGCAGGGGGGGGGGGGCTCGCAATCGGGAGAGGCGGGTCAGTGAGGGGGGGGGGCTTGACTACTCGGGAGACGGCTGGGTCAGGGGGGGGGGCTCTGCCCATACTCGGAACGGCTGGGGGTCAGGTGGGGGGGGCTTGACACCTCGGAGTGGTGGGATCAGGTGAGGGGGGGGGGTTGACTCTCGGGAGCGGTGAGGTCGTTGGGGGGCTCTGACATACGGGGGAGGTGAGGATCAGGTGGGGGGGGGGGGCTCTGACACACTCGGGAGATGGCTGAGGACAGGTGGGGGGGGCTTGACAAAACTCGGGAGATGGCTGGGGATCGGGTGGGGGCTTGCATACCGGGGAGGGCTGAGGATCAGGTGGGGGGGGCTCTGACTATCGGGGATGGCTGGGGCAGGTGAGGGGGGGTTTGGGACATATCGGGGGGACGGCTGAGGACAGGGGGGGGGGCGGGGTTTGGACATACTCGGGAGGGGCGAGGATCGGTGGGGGGGGCTCTGACATTCGGGAGACGGCTGAGGATCGGTGGGGGGGGCTGACATATAGGAGGTGGCTGGATCAGGTGGGGTCTGAATCTCGGGGGGCTGAGGATAGGGGGGGGGCTCTGAAACTCGGGAGATGGCTGAGGATCGGGGGGGGCTCTGACATACTCGGGAGATGGCTGAGGATCAGGTGGGGGGTCTGACATACTCAGGAGGTGGCTGAGGATCAGGTGGGGGGGGCTCTGACCTACTCGGGAGATGGCTGAGGATCACGTGAGGGGGGGGGGCTCTGAAAATACTCGGGATTGGCTGAGGATCAGGTGGGGGGGGCTCTGACATACTCTGGAGACGGCTGAGGATCAGGTGGGGGGGGCTCTGACATACTCGGGAGATGGCTGAGGATCAGGTGAGGGGGGGGGGCTCTGACATACTCTGGAGACGGCTGAGGATCAGGTGGGGGGGGTCTGACATACTCGGGAGACGGCTGAGGATCAGGTGGGGGGGCCCCTGACACACTCGGAGATGGCTGAGGATCAGGTGAGGGGGGCTCTGACATATCTGAGAGGCTGAGGATCAGGTGAGGGGGGGGGCTCTGACATACTCTGGAGACGGCTGAGGATCAGTTGGGGGGCTCTGACATACTCGGGAGACGGCTGAGGATCAGGTGGGGGGGGCTCTGACATACTCGGGAGATGGCTGAGGATCAGGTGGGGGGGGCTCTCACACACTCGGGAGAGGTCAGAGTATCAGGTGGGGGGCTCTGACATACTCGGGAGATGGCTGAGGATCAGGTGGGGGGGGCTCTGACATACTCGGGAGATGGCTGAGGAGCAGGTGAGGGGGGGCTCTGACATACTCGGGAGATGGCTGAGGAGCAGGTGAGGGGGGGGTCTGACATACTCGGGAGACCGCTGAGGATCAGGTGGGGGGGGGCTCTGACATACTCGGGAGATGGCTGAGGAGCAGAGGAGGGGGGGCTCTGACATACTCGGGAGATGGCTGAGGAGCAGGTGAGGGGGGGGTTCTGACATACTCGGGAGACGGCTGAGGATCAGGTGGGGGGGGGGCTCTGACATCCCGGGGAGACGGCTGAGGAGCAGGTGAGGGGGGCTCTGACATACTCGGGAGATGGCTGAGGAGCAGGTGAGGGGGGGCTCTGACATACTCGGGAGATGGCTGAGGAGCAGGTGAGGGGGGCTTGACTACTCGGGAGACGGCTGAGGATCAGGTGGGGGGGGCCCGGACATACTCGGGAGTGGTGAGGGCAGGTGGAGGGGGGGCTCTGACATACCTCGGGAGATGGCTGAGGAGCAGGTGTGGGGGGGCTCTGACATACTCGGGAGACGGCTGAGGATCAGGTGGGGGGGGCTCTGACATACTCGGGAGACGGCTGAGGAGCAGGTGAGGGGGGGCTCTGACATACTCGGGAGACGGCTGAGGAGCAGGTGAGGGGGGGCGCTGACATACGCGGGAGATGGCTGCGGAGCAGGTGAGGGGGGCTCTGGCCTACTCGGGTGACGGCTGAGGATCAGGTGAGGGGGGGGGCTCTGCCCTACTCTGGAGATGGCTGAGGATCAGGGGGGGGGCTCTGACACACTCGGGAGATGGCGAGGAGCAGGTGAGGGGGGGCTCTGACATACTCGGGAGATGGGCTGAGGATCGGGGGGGGGGGGGCTCGGGACATACTCGGGAGACGGCTGAGGATCGGGGGGGGAGGGTCTGACATACTCTGGTGGTGGCTGAGGATCGGGGGGGGGGGGGCTGTGAAATAATCGGGGGTTGGCTGATGATCAGGTGGGGGGCTCTGACATACTGGGGAGACGGCTGAGGATCAGGGGGGGGGGGCTCTGAAATACTCGGGAGACGGCTGAGGATCGGGAGGGGGGGGTTCTGACATACTCTGGAGACGGCTGAGGATCAGGAGGGGGGGCTCTGACATACTCGGGAGAAGGCTGAGGAGCAGGTGAGGGCGGGCTCTGAAATACTCGGGAGATGGCTGAGGATCAGGAGGGGGGGGGGGCTCTGACCTACTCTGGAGACGGCTGAGGATCAGGTGGGGGGCTCTGACATACTCGGGAGATGGCTGAGGATCAGGAGGGGGGGGGGGGCTCTGACATACTCGGGAGATGGCTGAGGATCAGGAGGGGGGGCTATGAAATAATCGGGAGATGGATGAGGATCGGGGGGGGGGGGCTCTGACCTACTCTGGAGAAGGCTGAGGATCAGGAGGGGGGGCTCTGACATACTCGGGAGATGGCTGAGGATCAGGTGAGGGGGGGGGCTCTGACATACTCGGGAGATGGCTGAGGAGCGGGCGAGGGAGGGGGCTCTGACATACTCAGGAGGTGGCTGAGGATCAGGTGGGGGGTCTGACATACTCGGGAGACGGCTGAGGATCAGGTGGGGGGGGCTCTGACATACTCGGGAGAAGGCTGAGGATCGGGGGGGGGGCTCTGACATACTCGGGAGACGGCTGAGGATCAGGAGGGGGGGGGGGGCTCTGACCTACTGGGGAGAAGGTGAGGATCGGGGGGGGGCTCTGACATACTCGGGAGACGGCTGAGGATCGGGGGGGGTCCTGACATACTCGGGAGAGGCTGAGGATCGGGAGGGGGGGGGCTCTGACATCTCGGGAGATGGCTGAGGATTGGGGGGGGGGCTCTGACATACTCGGGAGATGGCTGAGGATCGGAGGGGGGGCTCTGACATACTCGGGAGATGGCTGAGGATCGGGGGGGGGGGGGGCTCAGAAATACGCGGGAGGGGGGTGTGGATCGGGGGGGGGGGGGCTCTGACCTACTCGGGAGATGGCTGAGGATCGGGGGGGGGCTCTGACCTACTCGGGAGATGGCTGAGGATCGGGGCGGGGGGGGGCTCTGACCTACTCGGGAGGTGATGGGCTGGGGGAGTATTGACATATACCCCCTTT
>JAODAL010034119.1:0-44679 GCA_025379985.1 Phyllomedusa bahiana | reverse complement strand
GGGGAATTCCCAGTCAGCGGGTTTTAAACCGTACCAGAACTCCCATAAAACAAAAATGAAGAGTAAATTCCCAAGCAAAACCCCGCTTTTCCATTCTGAAGTGAACATTTTTTGGGGGCCCCCTTTTCCCCAAGATAGGGCAGAGCCCAAGTCAAGCTGCACCAAATCGGGTTTTTGATACATATCCTAGGGGTTTCCCAAACCAAAGGGGGAACATTTCCCTTTAAGGAATCTGATGATTTTTGTTTTTGGGTTAGCCCCGACACCCCCTGGATTCCCCCCCCCTCCCACCCTCCTCTACAATTAGATCTCCTTTCCTCTCCCTCCCTTTCTTCTCGCCTTTGTCCTCCTCATCCTGGCCTTTTTTCTAGATGCCCTAAAAAGGGCGTACAAAGAGACTCCGGGGCCCGGGGAAAAACCCTCCACCCTCGGGGCCCCCTACCAAAAAGGGTCCCCATAGGCAGGTATATAGATGGGTACAGCTCCCCACGGGCAGGTTAATATACAAAAGGTAAGGCAGGTAAATAGATAGTACAAAAGGTAATAGATAGAACAGGCAAAAGGGGTGGCAGGAATAAATGGGGGTACAGGCAAAAACACAGGCAGTATATTTTGAGGTACGGGGCCAGTATATAGTAGAGGGGTTACGGGGGGCCAGGGGCGGGTAAAAATTGTGGTAAAAGCAGGCAGGGGAAATATAGTGGGTAAAAAGGGGCCAGGTAATAGTGGTACGGGCAGGAATATAAGTGGGGTACAGGCAGGCCCGGTAAATAGTGAGGTACAGGCGGGCCAAGAAAATAGTGGGTACAGGGCAAAAGGAAGGAACAATATATGGGGTTTACAGGCGGGTTTAATAAAGTGAGGTACGGGGAGGCAGGTATATAGTGGGGTACGGCGGGCGGGTTATTAGTGAGGTACGGGCCCCGGGGGGTATATAGTGGGGGTACAGGCAGGCAGGTAAAAGGGGTACAGGCAGGCCAGGTAAATAGTGGGTACAGGCGGGCGGGTTATATAGGGGGTACGGGCGGGGGCGGGGATAATAAAGGTTCCGGGGCAGGTAAAATATTGTGTACAGGCGGGGGTATATAGTGAGGAAACAGGCAGGTAAAAGTGGGGTACGGGGACAGGAAATAAAAGGTTGAACAGGAAAGGCAGGTATAAATGGGGTTACAGGCAGGGTATATAGTGGGAAAAGGGCGGGCAGGTATATAGTGTGGTACAGCAGGCGGGAAATATTAAAAAGGAGGGTTCCAACCCCCCAGGCAGGTAATTGTGAGGTACAGGCAGGCGGGGAATATATGGGGAACAGGGGGCCCAAGGTAAAATTAAGGGAAAAAAGTAACGGGCCCAGGCAGGTTTTAAAGGGGGTTTTTTAAAAAACAGGAGGCAGGTAAAGTGAGGTCAGGCAGGCGGGGTATATATGGGGTTTACAGAGCAGGTATAAGTGGGTACAGGCAGCAGAAAATAAAAATGTGGTAAAAAAAAAAAAGGGGAAGGCGGTAAAGTGTGGGAAACGGGCGGGCAGGTAAAATATGGGGTTACGGAAAGGTATAAAAGTGAGGTACAGGCAGGCGGGTAAAGTGGGGTACAGGCAGGCAGGGTAAAAATTTGAGGTACAGGCAGGCAGGTATATAGTGGGGGAAAGGGGTAAAGGGGCCAGGTACCCAAAAATTAAAAACACTAATACTTACCTTAATTTCCCCGGCCGCTATCAGCGATTGCCGCGGGCAGCGCCCACGCAGGGACCCCTCATTGCCGGGAAACAGCCAAAGACGACTGTGGGGCCCCGAGGAGGAAACCCGCGCGATAAATTGAATCTAAATCCCCCCGGGGCCCCCTTCACTGAAACTAAGGGCCGGTACCCGGTATATCCCGGGGCCGCTTAGTTTTCATGGGCCCCCTTTCCACCGCGCGGGCGGCAATCGCTCCCGAAAGGGGGCCCTCAAATGTAAACCCAGCGATCAGCGCTGGGGGGGGGGGCCCGGGGGGCCCCCTTGGCTCGGGGCCCCCGGCCCGAAAGTGCGCCCCGCTCCCGACCCCTGTAGCTACCCACTGGTCTAAAAATCTTTTTTAAAGGGAGTTATCCCCGAGGAAAATCCCCCATTTTTACGGGTTTCCCCCTGCAGCAAGTTTCACCATGAAAGGAAATGGGGGGGTTTTCCCTCCTTTCCAAATTCATTTTTTTTGGGGGAAACTTCTGGGCTATTTTTGGGTCCCCCAAAAAATTTAAATGGAGGGGAGGGCGGAAAAACACGCCCCCCTAAATTCTCAGGGCCATGGTCAGTTAGCTGCGAGCGACCAGTTCAGTGGATTGTACCTCGTGGTAAAACCCCTTCAAGTCATTTCGGTTTGTTTGCTCCTTACTTTGACTGACCCAATGTTTTAGGGTTTTGATGACTTTTAAACTTTTCCCTTTTCCCTTCTATTCATATTTGCTGCTCACTCTAGTTTTTGGATACACCCTGTCTCTTGTTATTAAGATTTTCTCTTAATTGCAATTAACTCTGATGGAACCCAAAACAACAACCCATGACGCCACATAATGAATCTGCAGGAACAAAAGCGCGGCCCCCTTTCTGCTGCTCCTGGAGTATCCCCTCTGTACTGGGAACAGTCCGCCGGGTTACAAAAAACAAACCCCCTTGGGGTTGAAAAGGATGCGGTGGCTGATGGTCCAGGTGTAGGTGACGCGGCGGGCAGGACGGGCTGTGACTCGGACCCTCAGCTTGGTACGTGCTGGCAGTCTGCCCGTCTCATGTTCAAACTCCAGAGCTATGTAAAAAAAGACAGAATGTAGCATCAGGTCGGTGTCATATAGGCTATGTTCACACGGCTTATTGCGGCGCGTATAGTACGCGCCGCAATACGCCGGGTGTTTTGGAACCACATGCTTATCAGCGCGTAATTCCAAAGCACGGGGGGGCGGCCCCATTAACATGCATTATTCACGGCGAGTAATCGCTGCTAACAATTGCCACTTCAATTCTTCCCCCGCACGTACAATCCGATCGTATCATACGCGCAAGGGGATGACGCATAATCCATAGCTCACTATGACAGCTATGAATTACCGTAATTGCGGCGCGCATTTCGCTGCGCATAAATTGCAATACGCGGTGAAATGTGCGCCAAATACGCGGCTAAATACGCTGTGTGAACATACCTATACAGTGTCCCCCCAAGTTACAATGGCCTCAGGATACAATGAACTGATCTGCGGTGGATGTGATTGATGGAAGATCCAACCAATTCTCATGAGCATTTTACTTGTAAAACCTCTGTATTAGTGAGGTGCATGCAGTGATTGGTGGTCTATAGCGCCTCTCTACAGTACAGTGCGGTGCTACATGTCCTGTACTGCTCTTACATGTATTAGTGAGGTGCATGCAGTGATTGCGGTCTATAACGCCTCTCTACAGTACAGTGCAGTACTACATGTCCTGTACTGCTCTTACATGTATTAGTGAGGTGCATGCAGTGATTGGGGGCCTATAGCACCTCTCTACAGTACAGTGCGGTACTACATGTCCTGTATGCCTTACATTATTAGTGAGGTGCAGGCAGTGATTGGCCCGTCTATAGCGCCTCTCTACAGTACAGTGCGGAATTTACATGCCTGTACTTTTACTTACATGTATTAGTGAGGTGCATGCAGTGATTGTCGGTCTATAGCGCCTCTCTACAATACAGTGCGGTACTACATGTTCTGTACTGCTCTTACATGTATTAGTGAGGTGCATGCAGTGATTGGCGGTCTATAGCGCCTCTCTACAGTACAGTGCGGTATTACATGTCCTGTACTGCTCTTACATGTATTAGTGAGGTGCATGCAGTGATTGGTCTATAGTGCCTCTGTACAGTACAGTGCGGTATTACATGTCCTGTACTGCTCTTACATGTATTAGTGAGTTTCATGCAGTGATTGATGGTCCATAGCGCCTCTCTACAGTACAGTGTCACACTACATGTCCTGTACTGCTCTTACATGTATTAGTGAGGTGCATGCAGTGATTTTCGGTCTATATCGCCTCCCTACAGTACAATGCAGTACTACATCTCCTGTACGGCTCTTACATGTATTAGTGAGGTGCATGCAGTGATTTTCGGTCTATATCGCCTCCCTACAGTACAATGCAGTACTACATCTACTGTACTGCTCTTACATGTATTAGTGAGGTTTCATGCATAAATGTGGTCTATAGCACCCTCTCCCGTACGTGTGGTAATACTGTCCTGATGTCTTATATGTATTAATGAGGTGCATGAAGTGATTGGCAGTCTAAAAGCACCTCTCTACAGTACAGTGCAGTGCTTTATGTCCTGGGAACTTCCATATAACACAATGGAGAACACAGGGCTCCCCTGTACTGGGAATTCCCATAGAACAGAATGGAGAACACAGCGCTCCCCTGTACTGGGAACTCCCATACAACTGTATAAACACAGCGCTCCCCTGTACTGGAACTCCCATACAACAGAATGAAACACAGCGCTCCCCTGTACAGGAACTCCCATAGAGCAGAATGGAGAACAAAGCGTCTCCCCTGTACTGGGAACTCCCATACAATAGAATAGAGAACACAGCCCTCCCCTGTACTGGGAACTCCCATAGAACAGAATGGAGAGTCGTGTGCAAGAGTGACCAGTTCTCCATTCTGAGCCGAGACTATCGGGGGCCCGTTCCTGAGATCAATGCAGGT
Organism: Phyllomedusa bahiana; assembly: GCA_025379985.1. NCBI lineage: Eukaryota > Metazoa > Chordata > Amphibia > Anura > Hylidae > Phyllomedusa > Phyllomedusa bahiana. The sequence goes on along the minus strand of JAODAL010034119.1, from coordinate 39,979 downwards.
TCCAGGTTTGACCCCCAATCTATTAGACTTTGATGATATATCCTATCGATATTTCATCAACAGCCTTTTAAAAGTCCTGGAGTTACTCACCCACAGGGTCACTGATGACCTCATCTGGGTCACACGGCCCGACACCCTTGTTTTTGCCGGGAGGTATACTCCAGGGTGCAATCACCATCGTTTGATAGAAGCAGATCATAGGACTGAAAGCTTCCAACCAAAACGTTCCCCAGGTCGACCGACTCCTGCTCTGCCTGGAGGAGAAAAAGTGTTATGTGAGTAGTGCTAGGACATAAGACACAGAAGAGCATGGCCTACCTCTGGCTGCAGCCTTACTTACTGACAAGCGGCCTTTGCCCCCCTCGGCATGGATCCGCAGGATGTAGCGGTTTTTTGGCCTGTGCTCTGGGCGCTCATCAGCCAGCCATGATAGCACAGTGGCTTTAGCAAAGTAAGTTCTTTCTTCTTGTGGCGCAAATGTCCATTTCTGTGTCTGTCGGACAAAACAGCAAAGACATCAGAGTCACCGGAGGTTCTATAACATATCTAATCACCAAAGGGTGCACTTGCCATAGAAGCAGCATGGCGATGAGGCAACAACTCAAGATGGCCTCACCAACCCAAGAACAAGTACATGGACTCCTCTCCATCAGCCTATTGCTCGCAGTGCCTGCTCTTCTAAAGTTGAGAACAGTGTCAGACTGGGGTGACTGAGGCCCACTAGTGAAGCTAATTATGGAGTTGAATTCTTGGTGCCCACCAGTGGAGCCGAGTCGAGGGTCCCACCAGTGGAGCCGAGTCGTGGGGCCCACCAGAGGAGCCGAGTCGTGGGGCCCACCGGTGGAGGCGAGTCCTTGGGCCCACCGGTGGAGCAGAGTCCTGGGGCCCACCTGTGGAGCCGAGTCCTGGGGCCCACCTGTGGAGCCGAGTCGTGGGTCCCACCAGTGGAGCCGAGTCGTGGGGCCCACCAGTGGAGCCGAGTCGTGGGGCCCACCAGTGGAGCCGAGTCGTGGGACCCACCAGTGGAGCCGAGTCGTGGGTCCCACCAGTGGAGCCGAGTCGTGGGGCCCACCAGTGGAGCCGAGTCGTGGGTCCCACCAGTGGAGCCGAGTCGTGGGTCCCACCAGTGGAGCCGAGTCGTGGGGCCCACCAGTGGAGCCGAGTCGTGGGGCCCACCAGTGGGGGCCGGTCGTGGGTCCCCCCAGTGGAGCCGAGTCGTGGGGCCCACCAGTGGAGCCGATCGGGGGGCCCACCAGTGGAGCCGAGTCGTGGGGCCCACCAGTGGAGCCGAGTCGTGGGTCCCACCAGTGGAGCCGAGTCGTGGGGCCCACCAGTGGAGCCGAGTCGTGGGGCCCACCAGTGGAGCCGAGTCGTGGGACCCACCAGTGGATCCGAGTCGTGGGGCCCACCAGTGAGCGCGAGTCGTGGGTCCCTCCAGCGGAGCCGAGACGTGGGGCCCACCAGCGGAGCCGAGTGGTGGGGCCCACCAGCGAGCCGAGTCGTGGGGCCCACCACGGAGCCGAGTCGTGGGCCCACCAGCGGATCGCGTCGTGGGCCCACCAGCGGAGCCGAGTGGTGGAGCCACCAGCGGATCCAGTGGTGGGGCCCACCAGCGGATCCGAGTGGTGGGGCCCACCAGCGATCCGAGTGGTGGGGCCCACCAGCGGATCCGAGTGGTGGGGCCACCAGGGGATCCGAGTCGTGGGGCCCACCAGCGGAGCCGAGTCGTGGGGCCCACCAGCGGAGCCGAGTCGTGGGGCCCACCAGCGGATCCGAGTCGTGGGGCCCACCAGCGGATCCGAGTCGTGGGGCCCACCAGCGGAGCCGAGTCGTGGGGCCCACCAGCGGATCCGAGTCGTGGGGCCCACCAGCGGATCCGAGTCGTGGGGCCCACCAGGGGATCCGAGTCGTGGGGCCCACCAGCGGATCCGAGTCGTGGGGCCCTCCAGCGGAGCCGAGACGTGGGGCCCACAAGCGGAGCCGAGTCGTGGGGCCCACCAGCGGAGCCGAGTCGTGGGGCCCACTAGCGGACCCGAGTCGTGGGGCCCACCAGCGGTTCCGAGTCGTGGGGCCCACCAGCGGATCCGAGTCGTGGGGCCCACCAGCGGATCCGAGTCGTGGTGCTGTAATATCAAAGTGCAAGGCATGTCACTTACGGCACCTAAAAATGCGTGCTGCTAAACGCTGTGTGAACAAACCCTAAAGAATAGGGATAACTTAATCGGGATAGCTACTAGTAAGACTCCTATGTCTTTTAGCCATACAAAATGATTGGAAGCTGACGTACTCTGGAAATCTGCACACGTGGTCACTCGCGGCCATACCATCAATGTTGCTTTGTCATATTTACGAGCTATGCATTTTTAATGTATATATATCAAAGGTTATGTTTTAATGGTTGCATTTTTTTTTGCTGGATTTGTGGTAACATTGGTTATACCCTCCCACCTATATCTGTTACTGTTTTGGCTTTGAAGTGTATAATTCATATAAAAATTGCCATCAATTCATATTTGAAATCTACGTCGCACTAATAATTGTGCACTCTATACATGTACAGTCTGATCACCCGGCCTCCACCGATGTGGCCTCTTACCAACATATCATTTGGTCTGATGATTCCTGATCTTGGAGTAACTGAAACGCATTGTACGTGTTCTTGCTGGATCCTCCACTCGAAGCGCACAGGGACCCTGGAGAGGTTCCTTATGGAATAGGAGCACTCGGACCGGCCGCCCACGCAGGTGGGTTTAAAGTAAAGTTTTCCGTCTGTCTCCAGAGAAAGCTGCGGAGCTTCAGCTCGAGAGCACAAGACAATCTCCTGTCGGATATAAAATACAGAGCAAGGAAAATGAATGCGGGTTTTTTACAATGAATCTGTGACCACAGCAACATTTAAGGGGAGCTCCCCCCATTTACTTTGATGGCACGTCAACCAAGGGCGTTGCTAGGGTCCTAAAACATCCGGGGCCCGGGCCCTCTGTGTTACTTTTTGCTCAGTAGGGCTGGGTTCACACGGCATTTTTTAAACCACTTTGAACTGGGGCATGTTTTTTATGGGAAAAAAACTTCTTTCCCTGTCACTAATTTTCTGCATTTCCACGTAGAACCCCGTCCATCACCTCAGTCACTGTACAATCAAAGTAAACACAAAAAATTTGTTTTTTTAAAAATCGCTCCCCTCCATATGATAGGAAATCCCTTACAAAAAATCACCTAATAATACACCCAACAGGACAAATCACCCACAAATGACTTACAAAGAAAAAAAAAAACCTACAAAACCAAACCCAAAACTATTTCTACTTAAGATCAGTAATATTTCCAGACCCTGACCGAACCGACCCCCACAGGACCATCAGCTGTACACGGCTCTATTACATATACCCCCGCCAACAGTGACCCGATAGGGGTAGATACTAGTTGTATGAGTCTCTACAGAAATAAATTGATTAAAGCAATTACCCTTTAGTGACTCACAGGGGGCGTCTTTTTTGATCGGATCATTTACTTTCCCTTCTATCCCCATCCGGCCCAGACCGCCATGAGACTTCTACCGCCACAATCTCTCTGCAGAATTTACCACCAAACATTTTAGAATCCTCATTTTACGCCCCTAAATAAGCCAGGTGTGTGCTGGGGTTGGGGAGTCCCCCCATGTTTCCCTTTATAAACCCCCCCTTTAGTTAGGTTTAAGACCTTCCCCATAGGAGAGATATAGATCTCCTCAGTAGGTATGTAGGTTATAGTCTCCCATTTAATAATATAAAGGGTTTTATGTTCCCCATAGGGAGAGAATGATTAAAGGGGCCCCCAGTCGATAAAGATAAAGGGCCCCCAATATATAATAGGTAAATGTCCCCCCTATATGAAAGGTAAAGGGGCCCCTAAATATAGATAGGTAATAGGGGCCCCCATATATTAAAAATAGATAATATGGCCCCCATAAATAGGGAACAGGGGTCCCATACATTAGGACAGGGCTGCCCGTACATAAATTTAAAAACGGGGTCCCCTACATATAGGTAGATAACAGGCTCCCAGAACATACAATACTTAATAGGTCCCCCAACACTGATAATAGTTTTTTATTAGGTTACAGGTTTCCCCGACATTTAAAGGGGGTTTTCATTTTTCCCCCCCAACAAGAAGGTTTTACAGGTTTTCCCCCTAATCTAGAGGGAGTTTAAGGTTCCCCCAATCTAAGGGATTTTAAAGGGTTTCCCCCACATCTAGAGGGAGTTTTATAGTTTCCCCCCACATCAAAAGTAGTTTTTAGGTTTCCCCAACAATCTAGAGTAGTTTAAGGTTCCCCCCACACTAGGGTATTTATAGGTTCCCCAGCACTCTAGCCAAGTCTATAGGGTCCCCAGCACCCCTAGCCATAGATTTTAGGGTCCCCAGCACCCCTAGCCATAATTTTAGGGGCCCCCCACGCTAGCCCTATTTTTTGGTCCCCACACGCTAGCCATATTTAAAGGGGCCCCGCACCCCTACCATAGTTTATAGGGGCCCCAGCACGCTACCATATTTTTTTAGGGTCCCCACACTCTAGCCATAGTTTTCAGGGTCCCCACACCTCTAGCCAAGATTTTGGGTCCCCCCGCACTCACCTAGATTTTTTGGGTCCCCTCACGTCTAGCATAGTTTTAAGGGGCCCCCCCACATATATAGAGGTCCCCCAGCACTGTTACCCCCACACATATAAAAGTGTCCCCAGCAGGTATAAGGATAATTAAAACTAACTGACACTACTCACCTTACCTCGCTCCCTGCCGCTGTCGCTGCTCCCGGTCTTCTTACAGGCACGCGAGTCATCAGCCGCCAGGGCAGCATGATACGCTCACGCCGCTGTGCGTGTATTTCCGGTGAGCCGCCTCCTGCCTGCGGCTCACCCGAGTACGCTGTGGAGCGGAGGGCCATCGCTCTCTGCTCCACAGAAGCTTGTAACTATATGTGCGTCCGGCGGACGCACATACAGTTAGACCCGGTGGCGCTGCCATCACCGATCGGCAAGGTCCTATGACATAGCTTAGCGTCGGGGGCCCCCGGGGGACGGCGATACTCCCAGAGCAGGGAGCGTTCACTCTCTGCTCCACGGAACCCTTCAGCTGTATGTGTGTCTGGCGAGGAGCCCGGCGAGGTTCGGGGCACAGGGAGTTTTATCCGGGGCTTGTGCCCTGGATGAAACAGCCTAGCGACGCCCCTGACGTCAACAGTCCCCCAAAAGTGTTGGCTCAGTGTTCCTCTGTACTCCGAAGTCTAGTAAAACAGAGAGTCGTACGCAAGTGTGAGCGCAGAGACTTTCGGGGACCTGCTCCTGCGATACAGGTAGAGGTCCCAGAGGGAAGACCCGCACCTATCAGATTTTGATGACAAATCCAAAATTGCCCAATCAAAGCAAAGTAGGCCCCCCTGTAACAAGATTGTAAAAATGTAAAAAAAGAATTTGGCACACCCAATTGAACATGGGGAGATTTTAATCTGCTAAAAATAGCGGTCTAAATTTAGACTGGACAGTGTTTCAATGCGTCACATGTCTCATAGGGCGACATGCATGAAATTTTGCATGTGAACGGCAAATCTCATGCGCATTATAGTGGCATAGAATGCGTCTGATTTATGAACTCGCTCTACTGCAAGTCATAAATCTTATGCGCAGGAAAAAAGAAAATAGAGGGAGCGCACAATAGTGTTATACTGTTAAACAATAGTCAAAGTGAAGAATAAGGCCGTGTTCTCACGGCTTATTCCCAACGGATTTGTGAGCGCAATCCGGCTCACAAATCCGCCTGGAAAAAGGGGGCGGAAGGGGGCGGGGCCCGGAGCGCGGCGGGGGCGCCGCCCCGGCCCCAAAGACAAGCCCCCGCGCCGTAAAAAATTGCAGTCACTTTTCCCCCCCCGGGGGATTCGCCGAGCGGGGAGGAGCGAGGAAACCCATGTTTCATGAGGGGGGGGAAATTACCGAAATGACGGGAGGGATAGGCCCGTACTGAAGCGCAAATCCCCGGAGCACGGCCCCAAATTTCGCCAAAAAGCCGGTGAACGAGGCCTAAGAGTTAGACCTCACCTTAGGCCCGGTTCACACGGCTTTTCCACGGGTTGTGCGCCGTAGAGCCCCCCACAAATCCGCCGTGAATAAGGGGCGGGACAGGGCGGGGCCGGAGCGGGGGGGGCCCGCTCCCGGGCCCCATAGCAATGATTGTTTTTCGGGCGCGTCCGCGCCGAAAAAATGTGCTGTCACTTTTTTCCCCCCGCGGCGGATTCGCCGAGCGGGGAGGACGAGGATTCCACTTTCTTATGAGAGCAGTGGATTACCCTAAGACTCCGACGGGTTTGCGCCCTACGAGGCGAAAAACCGGCGCGGAATACGGGGCCAATCCGCAGCAAATAAGCCGTGTGAACGGGCCTAAAATGTTTCACTCTTAGTATAAGGCACATCACTCAAAACGTTTAAGGGCTATTTTATTCCGTAGCCCCTAGTACGGCAGCCGTGGTCACTGTGCTCCGTTTCGGTGATCCAGTGGGGATAGAGCCAATAAAAAAGAAAAAAAGGCCCCCCGGGGGTAAGGTAAAAAAAAAGCCCCGAGTAGAGGCTTTTAATATAAAAGTTTTTATTCTAAAAAATGCAAAAAAGGAGTTACCGATGAAAATTAAAAACAAAACGATTAAAACTTTTTTTTAGGAAGTTTAGTATTAATTTTACTAATTTTATTATATTTTCAGTAATGTCATTTTTTCTTTATTTAAATTTCACTACATGTTTGTACCACTATAAACGCGATTGGAATTTTTTTCGCTCCTAACAACAGGCATTTTTCTTTATGCATTTTCCCATAAAAAAAGCTCCCTTTCTGATTGGTCTGTTGTAACTCCGGGGGCTAAGAGCACCATCACAGTCATTGCAATTCCCCGTTTTTGGCTAACCAAAAATTACGCTTACCTACACCAATCACAGCGGTTTTTGATCCCACACCTCATTGGTCTATTCATCCTTACCTCCACTAAGTCAAACCAATCACGTTATTCCTATACAGTTTCAAATTGCCTTTGGCGCTTCCCCCCTGAGATTTTAGCGCCTTTTTTTTAAAATCTACGAGCTCCCCCTTTGGTTTGCATTATTTTCCCCGCCCCTTTTTCCTTTGGTCGCGATTTTTTTCACATATTACAGTTCCCGGGGCTTACTCACCCAGATATTAACTTCTTTTGTCGTGATTTTTTTACATCACAGACTTTTTAATGGGTTTACAGTACTTCCAATGAGAATAAAGTATATTTATTAAATTTTAAAAGCACTTTTCAGTTTGACATCCAATCTTCCACCGCTCCTTCAGGCTTTTTTTGATTGGGGTCATCTTCCTTTCCTCTTGTCTTCTTTTTTTTTGCTCCCAACACCTTTATTGACACCCATCCCCCCAATGTTCTTTGTTTTTAGCTTCATAAAGATCACCCGTTTTTTTTACGTCACTCCCCAGACCCCAATGTACCAATTACAGTTCTGTCCTTGTTATTTTTCCCAGTCAAATTACGGGGTTACTTTTTATGAAAGGGCGGGTCCTCGCGCAAAACGCGTAAATTTTTTAACGTTTTTTTTTTAAATTTTTTGCATCGGTAACTCCCATTGCTTTTTTTAAGAAAAAAAACTATTTTTATTAAAAGCCTCTAGCTCGGGCTTTTTTTACCTTACACGCGCCGGGTCCATTTTTTTTTTTCCTATTGAGGTCATAAATCAGGCGCATTTCAGCGCTCGGGCGACATTTTGGTCAGGTAAACCACTTTAAAGTGCTCTCTTGTTCCGCAGTAACGCCCCTAGAAAGCTGTAGCGAAGCTAAAATTCTGAGTTCGTACGGTTGTAGTGCGCCCCACTTCCAGCACGCCCCAAGAAATCAGGATTTTTAAAAAGTTCTGTCGGAAAATTTAATGGCTGATTATTTTAAAAATCCCCACACGAATGTATGAAGGGGGCTGCCCCCTGATATGGGGCTGAAAAGACCCAAAGCCCTCCCAAATTCCTTTAAAAAAACCCCAAAAAACCCTTTTTAAAAAAAACAAATTTTAATTTATACTTAAAAAAGACAACAATATGTATTATTCTAAAAAGTGATTCGGATCACAACGTAACACAATTTAATACCAACACTGTATATGTAATGGATAGAGAAAGAGAAGAGGAAGATTATCTTTGGTAGGTTGTATGGATTAAGACATTTTATTATTTGATGTAATTTTGACTCCTTTTAACCCCATTTTTTAGGGATTGGTAGACTTTTTTGGGGTTAAACCACTCAAGTGGGGCCGCCCTTTTCGGGGCGAATACTCCGCCTCAAGGAAGGGAGAAAAAAAGGGAAAGAATTGGGTCTATTGTATTAGATGTCATTACTGTGTAGGAAATAATGATGCATCCCTATCCATTGCATATACAGTGATTATTATGAGGTATTATACTATGATCTGAATCACTTTTTAGAATAATACATATTGTTGTCTTTTTTAAGAAGTATAAATTAAAAGTTGTTTAGGGTTTTGGTGTTTTTTCAGTGAATTTGGTACTTTTTGACCCTTACTTTGAGTACTGGCACTTAGTGTAGTCTGTGATTTACTGCTTTTACAGTATACTAATGGTGCAGCCATGTGCAGTATCTATACCATCATGAGCAGATACAACAAATTTTTAAGAAGAAAACGAAAGATAAGGGAGAAGGAGATGCACCAGGGTTTTGGTGACGTACCCCCGTCAGGCACACGGTTTTTTCTGGGGGAAGTCCTGCTCTCCCCCTTCTCTTCCTTTAGGCACAAGGTTTTCTGGTTACGTCCCGCTCCCCCCCTTTTCTCTCTGCCTTTTTGTCTTATATGATAGAGGAGTGACGTCCCCCAATCGGGACACAGGTTTCCTTTTGGTTCGTCCCGTCTCCCCTTCTCTCTCTGCTCTTTGTCTTATATGATAGCAGGGGGGGCGTTACCCCAGTCAGGCACACAGGTTTCTTAGTTACCTTCTGTCTTCCCTTTTCCCCTCTCCTTGCTCGTCTTTTTGATAGCAGGGAGTGATTTACTACGCAGGGGCACAGGGGTTCTCTGGTTTCAGCCCGCCTCCCCCCTTTCTCCTCTTTTCTCTTTGTCTTATTTTGATACAGGGAGTGACGTCACCACAGTCAGGCACCAGGTTTCTCTGGTTACAGTCCTGCTTCCCCCCTTTTCTTTTCCCCGCTCTTGTCTTTATGTAGCGGGGGTGCGTCACCACAGTCAGGCACACGGGCTCTCTGGTTACAGTCCCGCTCCCCCTCCTTCTCGCCGTCTTATTGATAGCAGGGGTGACGTCACCCCCAGTTAGGCACACAGGTTTCTTTTACAGTCCGCTCTCCCCTTCTTTTGTTTTGTCTTATATGATGCAGGGGGGGGAGTCACCCCAGTCAGGACACAGGTTTTTTGGTTCGTCTGCCTCCCCTTCTCTCTCTGCCCTTTTTTTATATGATGCAGGGGGAGTCCCCTACAGTTAGGAACAGGTTTCCCGGTTTTCCCGTCCTGCCCCTCCCTTCTCTCTTGCTTGTTTTATATGATCACAGTGAGTCTCCCCAGTAGGCACACGGTTTCTCTGGTTACAGTCCTGTTCCCCTTTCTCTTTGCTTTTGTTTTAAAAGATAGCACAGGACGTCTCCACAGTTAGGCACACAGGTTTCTTGGTTACAGTCCCTGGTCTCCCCCTTCCCCTGTTTTGTCTTATATGATAGCAGGAGTGACCTTTACCACAGTTAGCAACGGTTTTCTCGGGGTTTCAGTGGGTGCTCTCCCCTTCTCTCTCGCTCTTTGTCTTAAAAAATGCGGGAGTGCGTCATACAGTCAGGCCACGGTTTTTTCTTGTCCCCCTGTCTCCCCTTCTCTCTTGCTCTGTTTATAGATAGACAGTGACGTCACCACAGTCAGGCACACAGGTTCTCTGGTTACCCTCCTGCTCTCCCCTTCTCTCTTGCTCTTTGTCTTATTGATAGAGGGAGTGAGTCACCACAGTGGCTAGAGGTTTCTTGGTTACCGCCTGCTCTTCCCTCCCTCTCTTGCTCTTTGTCTTAATGAACAGGGAGTGACGTCACCACAGTAGGCACCAGGTTTCTCTGGTTTCCGTCCTCCTCTCCCTTCTCTCTCTGCTCTTTTTTATATGATAGCACGTGGTCTCACAGTCAGGCACACAGGTTCTCTGGTTACAGTCCTGCTCTCCCCTTCTCTCTGCTCTGTCTTATATGATAGCACAGTGACGTCTCCACAGTCAGGCACACAGGTTTCTCTGGTTACAGTCCTGCTCTCCCCTTCTCTTTCTGCTCTGTCTTATATGATAGCAGGGAGTGACGTCACCCATCAGAACACAGGTTTCTCTGGTTCAGTCCCGCTTCCCCTTCTCTCTCTGTTTTGTTTATATTTAAACAGGGAGTGATGTCCCACAGTCAGGACACAGGTTTTTTATGGTTACAGTCCTGCTTTTCCCCCCTTTCCCCTTGCTCTTTGTCTTTTATGTAGCAGGGAGTGACGTCACCACAGTCAGGCACACAGGTTTCTCTGGTTACAGTCCTGCTCTCCCCCTTTTTCTCTGCTCTTTTTTATTTGATAGCAGGGGAGTGACGTCACCACAGTCAGGCCACAGGTTTTTCTGGGTTTCAGCCCGCTCTCCCCTTCTCTCTCTGCTCTGTCTTATATGATAGCACAGTGACGTCTCCACAGTCAGGCACACAGGTTTCTCTGGTTACCGTCCTGCTCTTCCCCCTCTCTCTGCTTTTTTTTTATATGATAGCAGGGGTGATGTACTACGTCAGGCACACGGGTTTTTTGGTTACAGTCCGCTTCCCCCTTCTCCTCTGTCTGTTTATTGGGTGCAGGGATGAACGTCAACCCCCAGTCAGGCACACAGGTTTCTCTGGTTCAGTCCCGTTCTCCTTCTCTTCTGCTCTTTCTTATATATAGCAGGGGTGACGTCCCACGTTGGCACACAGGTTTCTTGGTTCCTTCCTGGTCTTCCCCCCTCTCTTGCTCTTTGTTTATATATAGCAGGGGTGACGTCCCACGCAGGCACACAGTTTTCTCTGGTTACAGTCCTGCTCTCCCCTTCTCTCTCTGCTCTTTGTCTTATATGATAGCAGGGAGTGACGTCACCACAGTCAGGCACACAGGTTTCTCTAGTTACCTTCCTGGTCTTCCCTCCTCTCTCTGCTCTTTGTCTTATATGATAGCAGAGAGTGACGTCCAGGCTCGGACTGGCACGCCGGGGGATCGGGGCCCGGCCGCGCATCCGGTCCCTGAGAGCCCGGGCCCTGTGTCCCGAGCGGCCAGAGACCGAGCCCGGTAGCAGTGGCAGCGGAGCCGAGCTCCGCCCGCGCTCGGCTCCGCTGATCTCCCTGGCAGGCTGAAGGCGTTAGGCGGCAGCACGGAGCGGCCAGGAGCAGGAGCCGGAGCCAGGTAAGTGATTGTTGTTTTTTTTTTTTATCTGCCTACAGGGGCCCTGGCTACAAAGGGGGGTCCCTGGCTACAAAGGGGGGCCCTGACTACAGAGGGGGGTCCCTGGCTACAGAGGGGGGGCCCTGACTACAAAGGGGGGTCCCGACTACAGAGGGGGGTCCCGACTACAGAGGGGGGTCCCTGGCTACAGAGGAGGGTCCCTGGCTACAAAGGGGGGTCCAGGGCTACAGAGGGGGTCCCTGGCTACGGAGGGGGGTCCCTGGCCCTACAGAGGGGGCCCCTACTACAGGGGGGGGGCCCCTGACTACAGACGGCGGTCCCTGGCTACAACGGGGGGCCCTGGCTACAGAGGGGGGTCCCTGGCTACAGAGGGGTCCCTGGCTACAGAGGGGGGTCATGACTACAGAGGGGGGTCCTGGTTACAGAGGGGGGTCCCTGCTACAAAGGGGGGCCAGCTAAAAGGGGGCCTGACACAGAGGGGGTCCCCTGGCTAAAAATGGGATCCCTGGCTACAGAGGGGGGTCCTGACTACAAAGGGGGTTCCCTGGCTACAGAGGGGGCTCCCTGGCTACAGAGGGGGGTCCCAGGCTACAAAGGGGGGTCCCGATTACGGAGGGGGGGTCCCGGCTACAAAGGGGGGTCCCTGGCAACAGAGGGGGGTTCCTGGCTACAAAGGGGGGTCCCTGACTACAAAGGGGGTCCTGGCTACAAAGGGGTCGGGACTACAGAGGGGGGTCCCTGGCTACAGAGGGGGTCCCTGGCTACAAAGGGGTCCCTGGCTACAGAGGGGGGTCCTGACTACAGAGGGGGATCCCTGGCTACACCGGGGTCCCTGCCTACAAAGGGGTCCCGACTACAGCGGGGGGTCCCGACTACAGAGGGGGGTCCCGGGCTACAAAGGGGGTCCCGGGCTAATGAAAGGGGGGCCCTGGCTAATGAAAGGGGGCCCTGGCTAATGAAAGGGGGGCCCTGGCTAATGAAAGGGGGGCCCTGGCTAATGAAAGGGGGGCCCTAACTACAAGGGGGGCCTGCTACAAAGGGGTCCCTGGCTAATGAAAGGGGGGCCCTGCTAATGAAAGGGGGGCCCTGACTACAAAGGGGGCCCTGGCTAATGAAAGGGGGGCCCTGGCTACAAAGGGGGCCCTGGCTAATGAAAGGGGGGCCCTGGCTACAAAGGGGACCCTGGCTAATGAAAGGGGGGCCCTGACTACAAAGGGGGGTCCTGGCTAATGAAAGGGGGGGTCCTGATTACAAAGGGGGGCCGTGGCTATTGAAAGGGGGGGCCCTGCCTACAAAGGGGGGGCCCTGGCTAATAAAAGGGGGGCCCTGACTACAAAGGTGGGCCCTTGATAATGAAAGGGGTACCCTGACTACTTAGAGGGGGCCCTGAATACCTAAAGGGGGCCCTGACTACCTAAATACTAAAGGGGGCCCTGACTACCTCCACAGTAGCTAAAGGGGGGGGGGGGCGGACTTCCTGCCCACTAGCTAACGGAGGCCCCTAACTACCTGTTTACTACCTAAAGGGGCCCTAACTGCCTGTATACTACCTAAAAGAGACCCCTAACTGCCTGTATAGTACCTAAAGGAGGCCTTAACTGCCTGTATACTCCCTAAAGGGGGTCCCTAACTGCCTGTATACTATCTAAAGGAGGCCTTAAACGCCTGTATATCCTAAAGAGGGTCCCTAACTGCCTTTTATATATCTAAAGGGAGGCCTTTGCCTTAAAGTACCTAAAGGAGAGGCCCTAACTGCCTGTATACTACTTCAAGGAAGCCCTAACTGCCTGTATACTACCCAAAGGGGGTCCGTAACTGCTTGCAGCCTATATAAAGGGCACCAACTACCTACAGTTTAAACCTAACTGGGGAAACCACCTACCTACAGCCTAACTAATTGGGACTCCCAACACCTGCCTACAGCCTACCTAAACTGGGGTCCAACCTAACTGTAGCCTAACTACTTTCCAACTGGGGGCTGCTTTTTAAACATGGGGCTGTTTACCTACCCAAACCCGTGGATAACTAGGATACTAGGCCTGTAAGTTATGGCTTGTACCCGCTCTCCCACCCTTGGGTAGTTTGTACAAGGGTGGAATAGGTAAGAGATGCGGGAAAAGTGAGGATTCTAAGATATTTGTGTGTAATTTCTGCAGGATGAGCTGTGGCCGGACAAGTCTCATGGCGGTGTGGAACGGATGCAGAAGAAAAGGGAATAAGAACGACTCAAGAAAAGGGAGAACGACTCATCAGATATGACATCTCCGGTGAGTCCCTAAATTTCGGGGGGTTATTTTTTAAAATTGAAATTTGTGAATGGTGACCTGAGCTGGTGTCCTGACCTCTATGTGGTCTTTTATATGGGGTGTATAGTGGCAGCGTAAAAGGGGTTTCCGGGATTGTAATAGTGAGGGAACACCTGACCCTGTGTTTAGGAGTTACACTTTTTTTCCCTTTGGTGTTTATTTTAGAAGGTGGTGAGGTGCGTGACCAAGCCATATTGTATGTGGGCTGGTGGGGGAGCGGATATTGAATGTGGGCTGGTGGGGGGTATATGGATGGAGCTACTTAGCCCTGTGTCTAAGATGTGTTAGACTGACAAATGTGTGACTACATTGTACTACACAATACAGTCCTGTTTTGCACACTGTATTATGTGGTAAAATGGGCGCGTTTATGTCCGAGAGGCCGGTAATATTTTCATGTACAGTAGGGTGGGCCCCCCAAGATCAACTCCCCTGTGGGCCCCAGACCCCCCAGTCCGACACTGGTGACGTCACTACAGTCAGGCACACAGGTCTCTCTGGTTACCGTCCTGCTCTCCCCTTCTCTCTCTGCTCTGTCTTATATGATAGCAGGGAGTGACGTCACTACAGTCAGGGACACAGGTTTCTCTGGTTACAGTCCTGCTCTCCTCTCTCTTGCTCTGGCTGCAATTTTTCGGTTACGCCCTTTGTCCCCCGTTTCTCTGTTCATTGCTTATCTCCTGATGCGTACTACGTCACCCACAGGTTTCTCTGGTTACCGCCTGCTCTCCCCTTCTCTCTCTGCTCTTTGTCTTATATGATAGCAGGGAGTGACGGAACCACAGTCAGGCCCACAGGTTTCTCTGGTTACAGACCTGCTCTCCCCTACTCTCTCTCTTCTTTGATTATATGATAGCAGGGAGTGACGTCACCACAGTCAGGCACACAGGTTTCTCTGGTTACAGTCCTGCTCTCCCCTTCTCTCTCTGCTCTTTGTCTTATATGATAGCAGGGAGTGACGTCACCACAGTCAGGCACACAGGTTTCTCTGGTTACAGGCCTGCTCTACCCTCCTCTCTCTGCTCTTTGTCTTATATGATAGCAGGGAGTAAACTCCCCAAACAGTAGGCACACAGTTTCTCCGGGTTTACAGTCCTGCTCTTCCCTCCTCTCTCTGCTCTTTGTCTTATATGATAGCAGGGAGTGACGTCACCACAGTCAGGCACACAGGTTTCTCTGGTTACAGTCCTGCTCTCCCCTTCTCTCTCTGCTCTTTGTCTTATATGATAGCAGGGAGTGACGTCACCACAGTCAGGCACACAGGTTTCTCTGGTTACAGTCCTGCTCTTCCCTCCTCTCTCTGCTCTTTGTCTTATATGATAGCACAGTGACGTCTCCACAGTCAGGCACACAGGTTTCTCTGGTTACAGTCCTGCTCTCCCCATCTCTCTCTGCTGTCTTAAATGATAGCACAGTGACGTCCACAGTTAGGCACACAGGTTTCTCTGGTTACAGTCCTGGTCTACCCTACTCTCTCTGCTCTTTGTCTTATATGATAGCAGGGAGTGACGTCACCACAGTCAGGCACACAGGTTTCTCTGGTTACCGTCCTGCTCTCCCCTTCTCTCTCTGCTCTTTGTCTTATATGATAGCAGGGAGTGACGTCACCACAGTCAGACACTCCGGAACACCGACAGCTTGCAAACAGAGTGTGTTATCTCAAAGGGCTTGTCCCACCAGCACAGGTTTTCAGTTGGTTTTAAAGACGTTTTTTGGATTTGAAAACCGTCTGTAAAGTAACTATCAACCTTTTACCTTGATTTTAATAGAAAATCCGTGCAGTATTCCACACTGCACAGATTTTCTGCCAGACGTTTTTTGACACCGCCGGCATAACAAAAAGCTTAGAACATGTTCATTCTCTGCCTGGTTTTCGGGCAGAACATGAACATGTGGGTGTGAAGAGGGACAGCTTGAGTCTGCAAACCGCGGACAAAAGCCATCCCTCTGTGTGCCAAAAATGACAAAATACCGGTTGGAAAATCCGACCGGTATTTGGTCTTTGCCATGTGAAGGCACCCTAACAAAGGAAACTAATTACTTGTTTACTTTGTGTTTGAAGCCTTCTGCACTATAGATAAGATCTCCTGCTCTCATGACAGTGAAATTAGAAGAGCTGTAAATATGGAGAGGATATGCCAATCTTTGCTATAAAACCACCCACAGCCTAATCAGGAAGATACAGGATGCATGAATCTAAAGCTTGTGGCTCTGAAACAGGATGGTGAGAAAACCCCTTTAAGGCCGTGTTCACACGGCTTATTCAAGACGGAATTGCGAGCCGGATTGCGCTCGCAATTCCGGCTTGAATAAGGGGCGGGGGCGCGGCCCGCCGGCCCCATGGACTGCCATTATCCACGGCGCGTATTGCGCCTGGATAATGTGCAAGTGACTTTCTCCCCGCCCGGCGGATTCGCCGAGCGGGGAGGAGCGACGGAATCCACTGTTCTCTATGAGAACGGTGGATTACCGTAATTACTGCGACGGATTGGCGCCGTACTGCAGCGCAAATCCGGCGCGCAGTACGGCGCCAATCCGCGCTGAAATAAGCCGTGTGAACATGGCCTAAGAGTTTGTTACCCACTCCATTTGTGATAAACTTAGTGACAGTCAATAATGCAGTTTCTAGACCTCTTCACTTGGGTTGTCACCCAGCTTTTTATCCATGGAATATCTGAAGTCACTGCATACGGAGGGAGTGGGAGCTGTAATGGTGTCCATATTGCTGATGTCTAAGCCAGAGGCAAAATTATGTTCACACCACGTTTTGGATCTGTTTTTTGATCAGTTTTCAACTAGAAGACAAACGCATTGAAAACTGCATCCAAACTGTATCCCAAAAACGCAGCAGCTGATGCTTTTTTGGATACGTTTTTGATGTGTTTTTCGGATCCATTTTTCAATATATATATACACAGGTTGTAGTATGAAAAGGTAGAATCTTAAGTAATATAGTAATATACTTTACCCTTACATATGTATGTATGTAAGGGTATGTAATATACGAAATCGGCCCCTAGAGGTCTCATTTGATCTAAAGAACTGTTTGAACTTTAGTAACCTAATGACCTACATTTTCACTTAAGTTGTAGTGTAAGAGGATGCCTAATAGAGGGCGTTATATCTGCAAGCATTTTACATGTATTTCAGATGAAACCTAATAGAGAGCGCTATAACTGCAAGCATTTTACATGTGTTTCTGATGAAGCCCAATAGAGGGCGCGTCCGGCATTTTACACGTGTTTAATCTTATAAATCTCTTTTTATATGTATTGAATTATATAAAAGCAGTTTTTAGTATAAGAATGGGTGTTTATAGAAATTATAGAAGTTTTAACTAATAAATGTATTAATGTTTTAGATAAATAATTTATAATAGAATGTTGAGTGCTTTTAGTATAATACTAAAACCAATCAACATTCTATAATAAACTATCTAAAATATTAATAAATTTATTAGTTAAAACTTCTATAATTTCTATAAACACCCATTCTATACTAAAAAGCTGCTTTAATATAATTCAATACATATAAAAAACGATTTATAAGATTAAACACATGTAGAATGCTGGAAGTGCCCTCTATTGGGTCATTAGGTTACTAAAGTTCAAACAGTTCTTCTAGATCAAATGAGACCTCTAGCGGCCCATTTAGTGTATTACACTTCAAATTTTAATCCAATGCGTTTTTTGGATGCGCTTTTAGTATCAAAAGCGCATCCAAAACGTATCCAGAAGTATGCTGCGCTTTTGGATCCATTTTTTGGGCTCCAAAAGCGCACCCCATTGTTTCCTATGGGGATTTCACTTGCGTAAAACGCAAGTAGAATTGACATGTCAATTCTTAAAATGGATCCGAAAAATGCATTGAAAAGACGCAATTAAACATGCAGCAGTGATCACTTGTCTGAACGGAGATGCGTGTTTTACATTGAAACCAATGTAAACCACACTGCACATCGTTAGATGCGTTTTTTGGGTCCGTTTTGGGTCCGAAAAATGGATTAAAAAAACGGATCTGAAGAACGTTGTGTGAACATACCCTAAGATTCCTGACAAATATGAGTCTTGAGTGCTTCAACAATACAGGGAAGACTTACCTGAGTATAGTCAGCGCTGTAGTTGAGTTGCAGCAGCACAGTGTGTTTTACTAGTTCCCCTTCCCTAGGACAGGTTCTCACTTGTAAAACCTGATGGGATCCAGGATCTACGTGACCTGAGCTTGGTTTCACCTGGAGACCAGGGCAGCTGTTTTCATCCACCGCAAAGGTCATGATTGTAGGTCCTGTATTCTGCAGCAGTAGACTACGGTAGGTGTGGTCATCTGGTTTGCTCGGTGGGAAAACCTGCAACAAATGGACAGATTCTGAATCTCTGTATCTTACAGGACAATGGTAAATCTCATTTTTCCATTTCTTACCATTCGTGGAGAATCTAGGACACACCTGGGCACAAAATGCTCTTGCCCTAATGCAAAGGTGTGCCCCTTTGCTCGAAGTGTGATGCACCATGGTGGACAAACCGTGATCTCCTTCACATTACGGTAATCACGCAGGACCTGCAAACAAAGGGTGGATTCTGATTTTACTGCCTGATGTTCCAGAAATTCACACACATATGGTTTTCCAGTACTAGCCCCATTACATCACATTTTTTACCTCTGTCAGCAATATCCACGAAAGCCATGAAAAGGGTAACCCAATGTATATGGCGGTGGGGCCATAGGAATCTATAGGACAAGTAGAGTCTCTTTTAGACTAGGTTTCCTGATCATTTATGCACCAGACATGTGGGCTATCAAATCCGGCGTATAAAACCAGCGCTAACATATTCCAAAAGAGACTATGGTTGCCCTATATTCCCTATGACTGCCACCACCATATACATTGGGACACTTTTTTATTCTCAAGGTATCCTGACAGATATTACGAACGGAGACTGGAAATTTTATGTGAATGGGACCTTACAGTAGAATTTGTCTTTAAGATCTCAAAAAAAGTTCTGCATGTACAAATTTTATTTTCAAAATGAAGATCACCATAGACTAGGGGGTCCGAATATGTGGCCTGCGAGCCTGAGGCTGTCATGTGCAGCCAATGGGTCAGCGAAGCTCCTGAGACATCCTCGGGACAGCAGAGAGTAGATCGAGGGTGGAGCGCGCTAGTCCTGGCCTTTTAACCCAAACAGCAACCGTGGTATATAAGGGATCTGACAGAGAGAGGGGGGCTCGCTGTGTCCTTCATTACCACCCCACTGTGACATCGCATGGTGTCCATAGATGCCATGACTGCCAGAGGCCAAACAATGACTTCTGATCTGTCTGTGACTGGGCCAGTCAGGCTGTGCCCAAAATAACAGCTAGATAATACACTGCAATACAGCCATGTACAGCAATGTATTAGAACAATCAGTCGATTACTCAGTCCAATCCCCCTCCCCCCCAAAAAAAAAATCAAAGTAAAAACCACCCCCATTATAAACGCTAATCATGCAGAAAAAATAAAAATAAAGTAGATAAATTTGGTAACACTGCTTGTGTAATAATCAGGGCAATCATTTTGTTTTGTATCAAATTTTAAAGGATTTGTCAATTTCAAGAGCCTTATGTATAAAAACTGTCCAACCGTAAGGCCATGTTCACACGGCTTAACTGCGGGGCGTAATTTCGCCCCGCAATTACGCCGTCTGGACGGGAGCGGGGAGTGAGCGGGGGGCCGGCACTTCGCCGGCCCATAGAGAATCACTGCTAGCGCCGTGTATACGCCGTTAGAAAGTGACATGTCAATTATCTCCCCGCCCGCGGATCGCCGGGGGAGAGAGACGTAATCCATAGTTCTCTATGAGAACTGTGAATTACCGTAATGAATGGGCCATTTTCGGCCCGTAATTGGCGCACTTCGGCGCGTAATTACGGACCGAAATACGGCCCATTTTAAGCCGTGTGAACATGGCCTAAGACTGTCTTTGTTGCCGATAGCAACCAATCAGACCTCATAGCAGCCAATCAGACCTCATAGCGACAAATCAGAGCCCATAGCAACCAATCGGGGCCTAGAGCAATCAATCAGAGCCCTTACCGTATGTTTCACACATACACCCTAATAGATTGTAAGCTCTCGCGAGCAGGGCCCTCACACCTTGTGTCTCATTTGTAAGTACTTTTAATGTGTAATGTCTGTATGTTTACCCTTGAATTTGTAAAGTGCTGCGGAATAGTTTGGCGCTATAGAAATAAAGATTATTATTATTATTATTATAGCGACCAATCAGAGCCCATAACAACCAATCAGGGCCCTAAGCAACCAATCAGGGCCCAGAGCAATCAATCACAGCCAAGAGCAACCAATCAGCGCTCATAACAACCAATCAGAGCGCATAACAACCAATCAGAGCCATAGCGACCAATCAGAGCCCATAGCAACCTATCAGAGCTCATAGCAACCGATCAGAGCTCATAACAACCGATCAGAGCCCATAACAACCAATCAGAGCCATAACAACCAATCAGAGCCATAGCAACCCAAGCTCAGCTTCCATTTCATATAATGGTCTGGAAAAATGAAGCTGAGCTCTGATTGGTTGCTATGAGCTCTGTTTGATTGATATGGGCTCTGATTGGTCACTATGGGCTCTGATTGGTTGCTGTGGGCTCGGATTGGTCACTATGGACCCTGATTGCTTGCTATGAGCACAGATTGACTGGTTGCTATGGACTCTGATTGGTTGCTGTGAGCGCTGATTGTCGCTATGGGCTCTAATTGGTCGCTATGGGCTCTGACTGGTTACTATGGGCTCTGACTGGTTACTATGGGCTCTGACTGGTTGCTATGGGCCCTGATTGGTCGCTATGGGCCCTGATTGGTTGCTATGAGGTCTGATTGGTTGCTATAAGCTCTGATTGGTTGCTGTGGGCAACAAAGACAGGCTTACTGCTGGACAGTTTTCATACATAAGGCCCCAAATGTTTGGCTATATCAGGCCCAACAATTACCCCCTCCCCCCCCGTCCCGCTATAGACTGACCATCTTTGGATGACAAACTTAATTTATAATGACAAATTAGGATCACTCTGAAACAATCAGGCCAACGCACTTCTCTCTCCGCTCACCTTATAAAAGACAAAACCCTCCAATTCTGCAGCATAAAAAGTGTTGATCTGTGTTGGACGGAAGATGACTCTGAAAGCCGTGGACTTGAGCGGTGGTATCTCGGTGCACTCGGGGCTGATCCGGAAGGGGCTGTGCGGCTTGCAGGTCCAGATCACCGTCACCCTTCCCTTTGTGTGATTGGTCAGAGAAAGGGGCCGAGGTTCCTCAGAGCTGCACTCACAGCGGCTGAAGTCGAGGTCTCTGGTGCTGACTGTGATATGGGATATCGGCTTGGGATCTTCGCGGACATACTCATCATTGAAGAATTCAGAGACTGGGTCAGTGAGGACGGGCTGCTCCGGTGACGGGCTCTCTGCCTCCTGGAAAGAAGAAAAGACCAGAATAGATCAGACCCAAAAGTCAAAGATCAATAGATAAACATGAAGAAGTAAATGATGTGACAGCTCTGGATGAGTATAGTGGGTTTCCTGCAATAAAACCACCTGTATAGTATAACCATCTGAAGAAAGCCTGTTGACTTTATACACCCAGGTGGTAAGCATGTAAATATGCAAGGTCCTTCAGTCTGCAGAGCCTGTGTACACTGGTGTCTACCACTATATGGTCACTGTATGGAGGTAATATACAGTCTGCAGAACCTGTGTACACTGGTGTCTACCACTATATGGTCACTGTATGGAGGTAATATACAGTCTGCAGAGCCTGTGTACACTGGTGTCTACCACTATATGGTCACTATATGGAGGTAATAGACAGTCTGCAGAACCTGTGTACACTGGTGTCTACCACTATAGGTCACTGTATGGAGGTAATATACAGTCTGCAGAACCTATGTACACTGCTATCTACCACTATATGGTCGCTGTATGGAGGTAATATACAGTCTGCAGAGCTTCTGCGTACACTGGTTTCTACCACTATATGGTTACTGTATAGTGGTAATATACAGTCTGTAGAGCCTATGTACGCTGATTTCTACCACTATATGGTCAGTGTATGGTGGTAATATACAGTCTGCAGAGCCTGTGTACACTGGTGTCTAGTATTATATGGTCACTGTATGGAGGTAATATACAGTCTGCAGAGCCTGTATACACTGGTGTCTACCACTATATGGTCACTGTATGGAGGTAATATACAGTCTGCAGAACCTGTGTAAACTGGTGTCTACAATTATATGGTCACTGTATGGTGGTTATATACAGTCTGCAAAGCCTATATACACTAGTATCTACCACTATATAGTCACTGTATGTAGGTAATATACAGTCTGCAGAGAATGGGTACACTGGTAACTACCACTATATGGTCACTGTATGGAGGTATTATACAGTCTGAAGAGCCTGTGTACACTGGTGTCTATCACTATATGGTCACTGTATGGAGGTAATATACAGTCTGTAGAGCCTGTGTACACTGGTGCCTACCACTATATGGTCACTGTATGGAGGTAATATGCAGTCTGCAGAGCCTGTGTAACCTGGTGTCTAGTTATTATATGGTCACTGTATAGAGGTAATATACAGTCTGCAGAGCTGTGTTACACTGGTGTCTACCACTATATGGTCACTGTATGGAGGTAATATACAGTCTGCAGAGAATGGGTACACTGGTGTCTACCACTATATGGTCACTGTATGGAGGTAATATACAGCCTGCAGAGCCTGTGTACACTGGTGTCTACCACTATATGGTCTCTGTATGGAGGTAATATACAGTCTGCAGAGCCTGTGTACACTGGTATCTACGAAGGTGATATGTACGGTGAGTTACCTACTCCATTATCTAGTACCTGCATGACTATTATTAACGGGTATTGGTAAATGTTCATGGTCGGGGAGGGCCCATCCAAAAGTTTGCTATGGGGCACAGGCTTCTCTAGTTATGACCCTCCTCACATATAATCCTCAGCAGAAATCCAAGGATATAACACCGATTTTTGCTGACGAGTTTTACTTTACAGATGTAGTATTTACCTCTGATTTGGATGAGGGTTAGTTCTACTTTAATGTGGATAGGCCGCGTCACTCCTGGCGGAGCATAATCCAGAAGAATCCTCATCAAAGAATGGACATGTCGATTCTACTTTTTTCCCCACACAAGAGATTTAAAAACTGTGGTGTGGAAAATTCACCCTTCACGTATGAACTACACTGCGGATTGGCCATTTAAATGAATGGCAGTCAAATTACACGAGGATTTAAATATTGAATTGAGGCTTGAATTCCTCAGTTGTGTGAACTTACCCTTACTTGATCCAGATTTACAGCAAGTTTATGTTAAAATCTAAATTTAAGTTAAAATACCCTTAAAGGGGTTGTCTCGTTTCAGCATTTGGCAGCCGTGTATACTGGTTGCCAACCAGAGCTTGTGAAATGGAGGAGCGTGTTTCTCCTCTCAGCAGGGAGTATCTTCACTCTCTGCAGACACACCCTACACTGTGCACGTGAGGATTCCTTCTGTATGAGCTGGGGAAAGGGAGAGGTTCTCAGCTGTCTGGAGTGAAAGCTAAGTGTAACTCTATAAGTTATATCTCCATTTCTCGCTCTCTCTACACACTTTGTAAATAGAATGGGCATTTGTCATTCACAACTCTGGGAAAGATGGGTGATTTTTTTTTCTGTCTCTCTCTCTCTCATACAGTGATATATCCTGCAGATTATTACACCTCTGACCTCTACAGATCTGCAGAACAAAACTATATGCTTTATCTGTTTGTGTTCACATGGGACTGCACATGATCTCTCTCTCTCTGCTGCATGACCTTTGATCGGTGTCAGTGAAAAGCTCACCCTCCCCCCGCACGCACCTCTGATTGCTGTCACTGAAAGCTCACCCGCTCCCCGCACGAACATCTGATTGTGGTCATGAAAAGCTCACCCTCCCCCCGCACGCACCTCTGATTGCTGTCACTGAAAGCTCACCTCTCCCCGCACGTTTCTTCTGATTGCTGTCACTGAAAAGCTCCCCCTCCCACCGCACGCACCTCTGATTGCTGTCACTGAAAAGCTCCCCCGCATGCACCTCTGATTGCTGTCACTGAAAAGCTCCCCCGCACGCACCTCTGATTGCTGTCACTGAAAAGCTCACCCTCCCCCCGCACGCACCTCTGATTGCTGTCACTGAAAGCTCACCCTCTCCCCGCACGTACTTCTGATTGCTGTCACTGAAAAGCTCCCCCTCCCACCGCACGCACCTCTGATTGCTGTCACTGAAAAGCTCCCCCGCATGCACCTCTGATTGCTGTCACTGAAAAGCTCCCACGCACGCACCTCTGATTGCTGTCACTGAAAAGCTCCCCCGCACGCACCTCTGATTGCTGTCACTGAAAAGCTCACCCTCCCCCCGCACGCACTTCTGCTTGCTGTCACTGATAAAGCTCTCTCTCTTTCTCTCTCTCTCGTCCGTGCCCCTGCGCGCTCCCATCCGTGACCTCTTTCCTGCATCTCCGTCAGATGCGCGTTCCTGATCACGACCGGAGGCGTAACCCTACTGGAGCTCAAACTTCGTTACCAAGCACTAATGAAACAGCCCGTTCTCGTAAACCATAGCATTTTGCTTATGGTAACCAAGGACAGACATGCTTACATTTTTGGTCCCCTCATTTTAAACTATGATCTTTGCAGCGAGAAAACCCCTTTTAATGTAACCTCTTCATTACAAATGTGACCTGCTCAAGTAGAGTGAGCGCTCCCGAGGAGTCGGTGCTGAGCTTCCCGCTGTCCAGCATAGCGTCCAGAATGTCAGGGGAGTAGACAGACAGACCACGTGCCATATTAGTTCTGTAAGTAGAAAGATGTTTCGGAAGCACGATGGCTGGTTTATCCATATCCGAGTGACAGGTGCCAATCAAATCCACAAACACCGGGTCCTGGGTGAAGCAGAAGTGTAATATCAGTGATCAAATAATCTAAAATACAAGCGAAATCTGAAGAGTAGACAGTTCACCCTTGTTAGTGGAGGTACCTGGTGATGGATGAGGCAAGCGACCCTCCGATGGTGGGCGATCGTATGCCGCGGAGAGAAGGTGATCTTTATACTCAGGGTCTCCTTAGGAGCCAGAGTCCCATAAGGAACGCTGAAGGAGAACACGCTTTCGGCACTGTCAATGTCA
Source organism: Phyllomedusa bahiana (assembly GCA_025379985.1). Classification (NCBI taxonomy): domain Eukaryota; kingdom Metazoa; phylum Chordata; class Amphibia; order Anura; family Hylidae; genus Phyllomedusa; species Phyllomedusa bahiana. The sequence continues at coordinate 15,015 of JAODAL010034119.1, read as the reverse complement.
AACTGGAAGACTGCGGGCACATCTGAGATGTTGGTGATTTCTAGAGTCCGTAGAACCTGCTCCCCCAATTGCAGCAAACCAAAATTCACTAACGATGTCTGCAAGGAAACGGAGGGTCCTGCAAAATAATGAGCATCCAAATGTAAAGCAAATACCCATCAAGGAAAACTAATGTCTGACTGATTTCAGTGCCTCAATCAGTAAAATCCTAACCCTAATGCTAGTAAAAGTCCAATCTATTAAAATATAACATCATTTACCCCGTAGGCTGTACACCGTAAAAGAGAAAAAATAAAAAACGCCAAAATAGTTTTTTTCTCATTTCAGGTCTCCTAAAAACTAGAATAAAAATGACCACAAAAGTCGCATCTATCCCAAAATAAAAAGTGCACTTCAGCCCGCAGAAAATGCATCATCATTCCAGTCTATGGGCTGGAGTGCAAAAAAGTTATTGGTCACGGAAAGTGGCGCTGCAGCGCAAATTCTAAAAAATGGAAAATATTTGGATTTCTCACGGTACTAAAACATAACACAAACCCTACATATTTGGTATTGCCGGATTCATATTGACCTTCAGAATACAGAGAACACATCAATTATATTGGAGAGTGAACGGCATAAAAAAAAACATCGCAAATATAGCGCAAGTAGGCTTTGTTTTCACATTTTGACCCCCTTAGAATTTTGTTGCGGTTTCCAAGTACATTCTATGGTAATATGAATAACACCATTAGAACATAAGTGGGACATGCAAGAACGGGGCTGCGCCAGAAGTCTGCCATATATTCAGCCCAATATGAGATTCAGCCTCGTTCGCATTACTGAAAAGCCTCCCGAACGCCATTATTAGGTGCTTTACAGAGCACCTGCGGCACTTTGTAATGCGGCTGATCTCGGGGGGGGCGTGCAGGAGGCGGGGCGCACTAGAACCGTACGAAGCTCTAGATTTATAGCTTCGCTACAGCATTTCTAGGCGCATTACAGCTGGAGCAGGTAGAGCACTTTCAAAGTGGTTTACCTGAGCCAGAACTGTTGCTCTAGCGCTAGAATGCACCTGATTTATGACCCACAAGTAGAGTAGGTTCATAAATCAGGCGCATTCTATGCTACTATGATGCGCATGAAATTTCATACATGTGGCCCTTAATCTTGTCCTGCAAAATTAAAGCCCCCACATGTCTATGTAGTTGGAAAAATAAAAAAGTTATGGCTTTGGGAAGCCGAGGAGGAAAAAACGAACGTGACAACCAGAAAAAAAAAACGCTTGGTCCTCAAGGAGTTAAAATAGTAAGGACCATCCAGACTTGAGTGAGTGATAAGGGCCTTACCCAAGTGTTAGCTACCACTGATAAGCGTTTGATTTTGGTAAGTACCATGAATGCTATAACCTCCGGGTGCAACTAGTGCACAATAGTATTTGCAGCTGCCAACAGCTAAGAGGTCACATGCAGAGAGCCTAGAAATAGGAATAATGTCTAGAAATGCTAATACGGACTGATGTTCATACACGACTTATAATGGATTGTTACCTTTACACGTTCCAGAGACCTTGAGCACCGTCCGAGTGAGATTCCCAGCTGGAATAACGTGAAAATAGTCCAAGCTCTCCATGCCCACGATACGTGGCCTAAACTGCAGGGGAACGCTCAGCCTCCCGTGAGCAGGGACTACTCCATGGGAAACGTCACAAGAAAAGTTACAGTCCACTAGGGAAGAGCGCTTCTCCTGCTCGATACGGAAAGGAGAATCTACCTGAAGAGCAGAAGGACAAAAAAGGTCAACAAGATAAAAACATTGTCTATTTTTTAACTTTGCGCCACAGTCTCATTTTCTGTGACCCATAACTTTTTGGTTTTTCCACCTATGGACCTGAGGGCTCAGTTTTTTGCGGCCTGAAGTGTAGTTTTTCTTGGTACCACTTAGTGACTTTTTGATCATTTTCTTATTTAAATATTTTGGGGATGTGATATGATCAAAAATAAATAAATTTTGGCATTGGGAATTTATTTTACTTCTAGTATTCACTACATGGTATTAATTATATATATTAATAAATTGGACTTTTACAGATGTGTCAAAGCCAATTATATGTAACTTTTTTCCCAAAAGTTTTGAACTTTTAAGATATATTTTTTTATATATATTTTATTTTATTTTTATTTATTTATTTATTTTTTTTTAACACTACTTGACCACCAGGTGTAGCAAACACGGATGTAGTCATCTCACCTTGTCCATGAAAATGGTCATTGGATGTAAAGCGTGGTGTGGATGAAGCCCAATCTTGTAAAACAGGTAAACACAGCGTTGTGCTGCTCTGCTGCTGACGCATTTCAGACTGTGAGCCCTTATTTGTAGCTAGAAGGTAACACTTTGTATCTGATGAAGCGCCGTTGTACGGCAAGAAACGTGTTATATTAGTGTTTGTGTGGAAAAGGTTTAAGTGCTCTTTTCACAATCTTTTATTAGAATACTTTATTTTAATATATCCTCGTTATCCGAGGGGTAGCATTTGTTCTAGAACAGGGCGCCGGATCCATCTTCTATACCTTGGTATTTCCTTATTTGTAGCTACGAATAAGGACTCACAGTTCGAAACGCGTCAGCAGCAGAGCAGCACACGGTGTTGAGAGACGCTGCTCCACCCTGCATAGGATACATAGTTTGTTGATTTTTCTTAGAATTGCTGGAACAAAGTCTGTTTTTTATTATATCGGTCCAGTTGGATATGTAGCGGGGGCTTCCACTGTTTACTTGACCCCAAAGGACACCATTTTTTTGTTCTGTATTATATAAATGATAAAGAAGGGGGTACAAACATGGCTCTCTTATTACATCCCTCCTATTCACTCACACGGCATGGCTGAGATCACTGCAGCGTCTAACGATTTAAACAACAGAGATCAGAGCCGTCTCCAGTCCCTGCTGATAGTGGCGGGTGTCAGCTGTGCAGGGCAGCACGGGGTTTCTACACCACGGATCTCAAAACGGAATGGACAGAGCTATTCTTAAAAGCAGATTCCACTTCGGGCAGGAGTGAAGCACTGACATGGCGTCACCCGCATCCAAGTCAGAAGTGAAAACCGCTGCTGTAAAGGTAAAACCCTCGGCCGAAATCCAAGGTGTCGTTTTGGTTTTGTGCTAGGGATTTCACGTTAGACTTTTCCAATAGGAAAAACCTGAGGTGTGACCTTACCCCAATATCTTGACTATCCCAGTGGCCCATCTATCCCCGTACAAAGAACATAAATGAGGTCTCTGACTTCGAACAATGTAGGGGAAGCAAATCTTAAAGGGGTTTTGCCACAAAGTAAAATTGACATGGGAAGCTTGCAAATGAAATAACAATCATTTTCACCATTCATTATTATTAAAAATTCTGCACCGTTTTTGTTTTAGCTGCTCCTTTAGTGAGCTATTATTTACAGTTCACCTCCAGAGGATACGACTAGGGATGAGAGCTTCTCAGTCCTGGTCGCACATGCTCAGACATCACCTCTCCTCTCAGGCAGCTACTAAGTGTTCAAACCCCAGGTGCTGTCACCCGTCCTCTGTACTCCTTAGTAATTAGTGAAATAGTGCAAATAAATAAAAAGAAACCTCAATGAGGTTTGTGCATTGATAAAGAAAAAAAAACAACACAGGCTTGGTTCCTGCAGGGATTTGAACCTAGGACCCTGGTGCCTGGAGGCAAAAACTTTACCTCTCAGCTACTCACAATGCTTTATATAAACAGGCCTTTCTTTGACTACAGAGAGGAAAGGCCTGGTGATGTCATCCTCCTGGGTTACATGATGTACAATTCAAACAAATCACACACGCCTCCTTCTGAGCACAAAGAGCTGAAGAGCTGGATGCAGGAGGTATGAAATGAGATCGTGGCAAAACCCCTTTAAATGATTTCAAAAATATATTTTTGGGCAAATCCTTTTGAGCAAATGATAAAGTGAAAGAACCCAGGGGCACGACGAGCACCACTTCCTACATTATACACTCCTTCAAAGAGACATACCATAGACAGGTTGTGTATCTCAATGATTTTCTTCGACACCATGCTCACTCCAACAGATCCGAAATCCAGCAGTGGACCCCCTTCTTCCTTCCTTTCACAAGACTCCTCTGGAACGGTCACTAAGAGATGGGGATATTTTGCTACAACAAAGAGCACATTAGCGTTAGTTATCTGTCAATTGGATCAACATAGCTATAAGGTAATGACATAACCTAAAGCTCCTGGGCCCCAATGTAACAGGCCCCATCCCCAACAATCATGTGACGTTAAAGGGGGTTCTCAAGACTCTTAAAACCCACCCTACCAACTCCCACTGCGCAAATATAGAAAATAACCCTGTACTTACCTCTCCCATCACTACCGTTTCAGCAGTGCCAACATCCCCCACTGATGATGTCACATTCATGGATCACATGATGCATCAGCCAGTCACTGACCTCTGTGGTCACTTGATGCTGCAGCCAATCACTGACCTCTGTGGTCACATGATGCTGCAGCCAATCCCTGACCTCTGTGGTCACATGATGCTGCAGCCAATCACTGACCTCTGTGGTCACATGTGCTGCACCAGCACTACCTTGGGTCACAAGCTGCCCAACCATGACTGGTGGTCACATGATGCTGCAGCCATCCCTGACTCTGTGGTCACAGAGGATCAATCACTGACCTCTGTGGTCACATGATGCTGCAGCCAATCAGTGACCTCTGGGTCACATACTCCAGCCATCACTGACCTCTGTGGTCACATGATGCTGCAGCCAATCACTGACCTCTGTGGTCACATGACTGCAGCAATCCCTGACATCTGTGGTCACATATGCTGCAGCAATCACTGACCTCTGTGGTCACATGATGCTGCAGCACACTGACTCTGTGGTCACATGTTGCAGCCAGTCGTGACCTCGTGGTCACATGATCGCAGCCATCACTGACCTCTGTGGTCACCATGCTCGCCAATCACTGATCCTCTGTGGTCACCGATGCTGCGCAACTGACCTGCGGCACAATGTGCAGCAACACTGACCTCTGTGGTCACATGATGCGAGCATCGCTGACCTTGGCATGATGCAGCAGCCAGTCACTGACCTCTGTGGTCACATGATGTGCAGCCGATCACTGACCTCTGTGGTCACACGATGCTGCAGCCAATCACTGACCTCTGTGGTGACATGCTGTACACGCAGGATCCATGAACGTGATGTCATCAGTGAGGGACCGAGGCGGTTGGACACTGGAGCTCTTTAACTGTGGTGATGGGAGAAGTAAGTATGGGGTTATTTTCTATATTAGTGCAGAGGGAGGTGGGAGGGAGGTTTTTAAAAGGATTAGAAAAACCCCTTTAATAATAAGAACAGTGTCTTAGGCCTCGTTCACACGGCTTATTTGGGCGCGGATTGGAGCCGTACTGCGCGCCGTATTTGCGCTGCAGTACGGCTGGAATCCGTCCCAGTCATTATGGTAATCCACAGTTCTCATAGAGAACTATAGATTCCGTCTCTCCTCACCGCTCGGCGAATCCGCCGGGCGGGGAGAAAGTGACATGCACATTATCCAGGCGCAATACACGCCGTAGATAATGACAGTCTGTGGGGCCGGCGAGCTGCACGGCTGCTGGCGTATATGCGGGGTGAAATCCGTCCCCGCAATTATGCCGGCAATAAGCCGTGTGAACCGGGCCTTATACTCAATTCAGTGTTCCGAATAGGATTTTTGGAATATAGATTCAGAATGGATTTTTCATTGCTAAATTTTTATATTACGTTATCAAAAAAAGTGACATCCATTACTGTGAGCCAGAGATGTGCTAAGAGCAGTCGTCACCTCCCTGAGGCTCAGTTCACACTGTGGTTCAATACCAAACGTTTGCACTGCTCTGTTCACGAGATCTGTTGGGATATCTTTTTCACTCCCATATTGACCAGAGTGCAGCTTTTATTCTTCAAGAGCAGTATAAGAAATGAAAGCTGAGCTGTGATTGGTTGCTATGAGCCCTGATTGGTTGCTATGAGCTCTGATTGGTTGCTATGAGCTCTGATTGGTTGCTATGAGCCCTGATTGGTTGCTATGAGCTCTGAATGGTCACTATGAGCTCTGATTGGTTGCTATGAGCTCTGATTGGTTGCTATGAGCTTTGATTGGGTGCTATGAGCTCTGATTGGTGGCTGTGGACTCTGATTGGTTGCTATGAGCTCTGATTCGTTGCTATGAGCCCTGATTGGTTGCTATGAGCTCTGATTCGTTGCTATGAGCCCTGATTGGTTGCTATGATCTCTGATTGGTGGCTATGAGCTCTGATTGGTTGCTATGAGCCCTGATTGGTTGCTATGAGCCCTGATGGTGCAGGCTCTGATTAGTGCTATGAGCTCTGATTGGTGCTATGAGCTCTGATTGGTCGCTATGAGCTCTGATTGGTCGCTATGAGCCTGATTGGTTGCTTTGGGCTCTGATTGGTCGCTATGAGCTCTGAGGGGTTGGTATGGGCTCTGATTGGTCGCTATGAGCGCTGATTGGTGGCTATGAGCTCTGATTGGTCGCTATGAGCTCTGATTGGTTGCTATGAGCGCTGATTGGTCGCTATGGGCTCTAATTGGTCGCTATGGGCTCTGATTGGTCGCTATGAGCTCTGATTGGTCGCTATGAGCTCTGATTAGTCGCTATGAGCTCTGATTGGTTGCTGTGAGCGCTGATTGTCGCTATGGGCTCTAATTGGTCGCTATGGGCTCTGATTGGTCGCTATGAGCGCTGATTGGTCGCTATGAGCAAAGAAGCAATGTCTTCCTGCTAGACACTTGTCATACATAAGGCTAATGTGTCCATCTTCCATCTATAAGCAACTTGGGGTGCAATGCGCACCGATAATTTTGGCATACATGCTTTACACCTCATTTATTATGTGTTTTAGACAGCTGCTAGACACTTCTGTGCCTTGTCTGACAAAAGGGCGTTGCTTCAATCAAATGGGTGTGGCTTGTTAGAAAGAGGCGTGTCTCATTATACAATGCTGTGCACCAAAATGTTGATGCAATAAGTGGCATAAAAGATAGAAGGTGTAAGGTTAGACTAGACAGCTCTATACACATACAGGATTTGTCAGCGCTATGACACATGTGGTGCACTGAAGACTGCCTGGTCTCTACGTACCCGACAGTATTGATAAATCTGCCCCAATGCACCGCGATAATAACTATAATAAGCTGGCAGATTTATGACTGGCCTTGTGGCGCTCGGATTCATTCTTACCTATTGCATTGAATTGGATGGTCTTTTGATATTCCTCCCGTTCACCAAAGTGACACGTCGCAGTCGCATTATAGACGAGGGCGACCTGTGGCTGGAATATGACTTTGGTCCGAACGTCACACCTGGGATCGAGAACTCCTCTGGCCGGTATCAGCAAGAATGACTCGGGCACATCCCACCGGAACGGAGTCTGCAAGTTACTGAGGAGGCAAAATGCTATTAGGACACATGTCAACCTTGCCTACAGTCACCGGCCTGCAGGGGGCTCCCTCATGAATCCCCCAGACTCATGACCAAGGTTATGTCCACACAACGTAATGTCGGTCCGTATTTTGTCACGTAATTTTGCTTCCATACACCTGAAGTATGGACGACATTACGGTAATTCATAGTTCTCAATGAGGGCTATGATTACCTGTTCTTTTCCCCAGCACAAAATACGCGCCCGGGGAAAGACCTGACATGTTGAATCTTCCCAGTGATAATGCAGCGGCATGAATGACAGTCAGGGCGAGCTCTGGCCAGTGCGTCCCTCTGAAGCTGCGGGCGTTTAGAGCCACACACAGTACGCACCGCTATACGCATGCAATATAATTGTGTGAACATACCCTAAGGGCTCGTTCACACGGCTTATTCTGGGACGGATTTCAGCCGTATTGCACGCCGTATTTGCGCTCCAACACGGCTGAAATCCGTCCCAGCCATTACGGTAATCCACAGTTCTCATAGAGAACTATGGATTCCGTCTCCTCTCCCCGCTCGCACAATACATCGCGGGAGGAGAAAGTGACATGTTCATTATCCCGGCGGGATACACACCGTGGATAATGGATTCTAGGGGCCCGAGCTCCGCCCCCCCGCCCCCACAAACGGCACCGGCGTAATTGCGGGAAAAAAATCTGCCCCGAATTTTACCCCGCAATAAGCTGTGTAAAAATAGCCTAAGGCAAATGTTCACACGGCTTAATTGCGGGGTAATTTCGCCCCGCAATTACGCGTGTGGAGGGGGGGGGGGGGGGGGGCGGGGGGCGGACTGTTCGCCGTGCCGGACTCTAGCTTCCCGACTCCCTAGCACAAGCGGCTATACGCTATAAAGGGGACATGCTAATTATCTCCCCGCCCGGCGGCTTTCACGGGGGATGGGGAGAACGTAATTCCACTTAGTTCTCTATGAGAACTGTGAATTGTACCGTAATGAATGGGCGTTTTCGGCACGTAATTGGCGCACTCCGGCGCGTAATTACGGACCGAAATACGGCCCATTTTAAGCCGTGTGAACATGGCCTAAGAGTGCTCTGCATTGCTTATATAGTTACATAGTTAGCACAGCTGAAAAAAGACCTATGTTCATCAAGGTAATCCAAGGCCGGGGAGAAGCTATGGACAAAAGGGAGGGGAACAGCTATTTTAGCGCTTTCTTTACAGAAGGGTTCATGTTATTTTGATGCAATGAATTCTCAAAGCCTATTCTGAACAGCCCTCGCCTCTTCCTGCTGTGGCCAGTGCCACTCCTTGTGGTAAAAAAAAATGTTGCACCCCTAGAAATTAAACCTTTCATTTTTCAGATGGGAGGAGTGTCCTTTGTCTTTTAAAGGGGTTTTCCAAGACTTTAAAAAAAAACAAAAAAAAACCTCTCACCTGCTAAAATAGAAAATGACCCCATACTTACCTCTCCCATCACTGTCGTTCTGGCGGTGCCAGAGCTCCAGAGCTGCCCCCCCTCCATGAAAAGAGGTTTATGGATCATATGATGCTGCAGCCAATCACTGTGTGCTGTGGTCACATGATTTACATGCAGGGACATGGCGGCTGAGGCCAGAGATTGGTTGCAGCATCATGTGATTCATGAATGTGATGTCACCAGTAAGGAACCATAACTTCAGTCTGTCCTCTCTATGGACTGGTACCAATAAGTGACCTGCATATTCCAGAGGAGGCCGCTCCAATGCTTTGTAGAGCCGTAATATTACATCCCCGTCCTACGAATCCAAGTCTCTTTTAATATATGATTCCCACTCGCCCTAGAGGCTGCAAAACAGTAAATTACCTACATGTCACCCAAATCCTTCTAAACAAGCAACTCTCCCAGTTTTTTCCCCCTAGGACATGTGGTGCCTGCAGCTTATGATGCAGATTATTATCCCCAGGACATACAGGGCAGCATGTATGAAATTTGGCGTTTAAACGCCAAATTTCATGCGCATGATAATAGCCCACAATGCGCCTGATTTATGAACCTGTTCTACAGCGGATTCTAGCGCTAACACGACACTTCTGGCTCAGGTAAACCACTTTTAAAGTGCTCTACCAGTTCCAGCAGTAATACGCCTAGAAATGCTGTAATGAAGCTATAAATCTGTAGCTTTGTACGGTTCTAGTGCGCCCCGCCTCCCGCACGCCACCCGAAATTAGGCGCATTACAAAGTGCCACGGGCGCTCTGTAATGTGCCTGATAATGGCGTACGGGAGGCTTTACACGAATGCGAATGGTGCTGCGCCTGATGTCGGGCTAAAATTACGCCAGACTTCAGACGCAGCCCCGTTCATACATGTCCCCCACAGTATCTAACAAAAGTAAATACACCCTTCACATTTTTGTAAATATCGTATTATACCTTTTCATGGGACAACACTGAGGCTCTGACACTTTGATACAATGTAGTCAGTGTCCAGCTTGTATCACAGTGTAAATTTGGTGAGTACACCCCTAAGTGACAATGGACAAATTGTACCCAATTTGCCATTTTCCCCTTTATTGTGGCAACTGCACCAGTATTCTGACACAATTTTTATCAAAATACCGGTGTACATGTACCAGTAATAAGTCACTTCTGCGTCTCGTCTGACAAAAGGGAATTCTCCTCTCGAAAATGTGCGAGGTTTTATGGAAATGGGCGTGGCTTAGTATGGGACGCCATGCCCACAAAAAATGCACAAAGATGTGCCGCAATAAGGGACGGTTAGCAGAGAAAAGCCCTCCCCCTTCACATAGACATGTTCTTCTGCCGCCCGAAAACCGTAATGAAGAATGAACATGTTCTATGTTTTTCGGGCCACTGGCGGTCTGAAAAACCGCCGGGCGTAAAACCCGTACAGTGGGGGCCGCTGCGCGGGTTTTCCATAGAAGCTGTGCTAAAAGTTGTCACCCGGTTTGCAGATGGTTTTCACAACCGAAATCCGTCTGAAAAACCGGGTGAAAACCTGTGCCGTGAGGACAAGCCCTTAGAGGCATAAAGCAAGCCAACTAATAGAAGGGGTAATCTTAAACGAGAGTCTAAACAGCACTATGATATATGTAGTGCATTGTAACACTGTCTGGTCTAGGTTACACTGTCTAAATATAAAGTAGTACTGATAAATCTGCCCCTGTGTGTCCGAGTCTGCTTGCTTATTTCTACACATTTTTCATAGATTGCCCTATACAGTGGTACCTTGACTTAAGAGCGTCTTGATTTAAGAGTGATCTGAGATAAGAGCAGTCACTTGGTCCATTTTTTTGCTTTGAGTTAAGAGCGAATATTTGAGTTAAGAGTGAAAGAGAGCAGACTTTCATAGCAGCAGCTCCTGCTCAAAAGCTCCTAATCTAAAGCCATTCGTGAATTTTAAACAAGTAATCTGCTCTGCAAACCATCTGCCATTACAGCAACATTGTGTGAATCCTACATTGTGTGAAGGAAAAAAAATTGTGAATTAAGTTTAGCGATCTTCGCAACAACTTCGCTGACTTTCAAGGTGAATACACTTAATTAAACCAGTTTATTTCTTTACATTCTCTTTTGTTGTACTGTACACTGAATATTTATACAGTGTACATGTTTGTTTGACCTATGTTATGTATGTAACCCCCTTTAAATGTACAGCGCCCTGGAACTAAGGGCGTTTTAAAGTATATAATAATAATAAAATTAAAAAACAATTGTGCTGGTTTTGGGGTGCGGGAACAGATTTATGGTGTTTCAATTCATTTCTATGGGAAAATTTGCTTTGCTGTGAAGACCTGAAGCTGTAATATCCTTCCCTAATATAGAAGAGCAGCAATCGGCTCTGATCAGAACATTGGAGAAAACGGTCATTTACCTTCCATTGCGCAGGACAAACATGGCCTCCGATGTGTCGTACACGGCACAGGTGGGGAGACTAAGCTCTTCAGGCAACTGTAGCTCATGGCGCGGGAGGGTGGCACGTAGAGCCACGGAGAACGTGCCGTCTTCTGTCTCAAATGTGATCGCATCTTCATAATCCCTCTATAAGGTGACACCCAAAACAAAGGCAGCAAATGTTAATATGGACGACAAGGACACTTAAAGGGGTCGTCTCACTACAAGGATTGCTGCTTTTTATGTTAAAGATCTTGCAAAAACAAGTCACTTTGCAATATGTGTCCATTAACAGTGTCCTACCTATTCCTAGATTCCCCTCTTGTATGGGCTGCATCAGCTCCTCAGGTGGGTAATAGCTACAGCCCTGTTTGATCTCTCCTGATAGGCGCCAGCACTGGTTGCTATAGCTACAGACCCTGTTTGATCTCTTCCTGATAGGCGCCGAGCGGTCACGATAGTACAGACCTGTTTTGATCTCTCCTGATAGGCTGCCAGCATGGTTGCTATAGCTACAGACCTGTTTATTCTCTTCCTGATAGGCTTCCAGCACTGGTTGCTATAGCTACTGACTGTTTGATCTCTTCTGATAGGCAGTCAGTCTGGTCACTATAGCTAAGACCTGTTTGATCTCTCCTGATGGGGCCCCACCCTGGTTGCTATAGTAACAAAACCTGTTTATTCTCTCCTGATGGGCTGCCAGTGCGGGTCTCTATAGTACAGCCTGTTTTATTCTCCCTGAAGGCTTTCACGCCTTTTTGCTATAGACAGATCTTCGATCTCCCCTGATAGGTCCCAGACGGGTTTTGTTGCACAGACAGGGTTTTTCTGCAGCCTAGTAGAAGCCAGTAAACAGGCCCCTGAAATCAAAGTGAAAACAGGACTGAGGTAAGAGGAAATAAATGTAGTGAGACGACCCCTTTAAGAGAAGGCTAAGGCTGAAGTCACTTGATAAGGGAGCTGTAACAAATCCCATTGACCTGCAGCAGAAATCATCCATACGAGAAAACACGCAAACTATGGATTGTCACATCTGCAGCGTGTCAATGAATGGCAGGTAATAGTCGCCATCCATCCTGGAAGATGAAACATGAAAGGGACGAGGCTTATGCAAACCCCACCGAAAAACAGTCATTTGTGGGAGGATTCAGGGACATCTTGGGTCGCGTTTTCTATGGCGGGTTAGAATCCCCTTTATATATAGGGATGAAATTTGCATAATTACAAGTTTTGATGAAGTTTTCAAAATACAAATATATTTCTTCTTACGTTTGCTTCTCCTAAACTTCTATCCTGTGGTTATAGTGAGAAACAGCGCGTCAAAGAAATAATTCCACTTAAAGGGGACCTGTCATTCTGAACTTGATAGCAAACAGCATGTTATAGAGCAGAAGTAGTACATGTATATACATAGTCTCTTAAAAAGTTTAATTTGAAAGGTTTCCTTTAAAAGGACTTGTCCCGCCATAGATTTTGATATCGCCCCCAAAGTTACAGAGCAGAGTGGAGAGCTTGCACACGACTCTCCATTATGTTCTATGGGACTTCTGGAGTATGGATGAACACTCCGCTCCCCTGTACTGGGAACTCCCATAGAACAGAATGGAGAATACAGCGCTCCCCTGTTCTGGGAACTCCCATAGAACAGAATGGAGAACACAGAGCCCCCCTGTACTGGGAACTCCCATAGAACAGAATGGAGAACACAGCGCTCCCCCGTACGGGAACTCCCATAGAACAGAATGGAGAAAAAAAAAAATATCCCTTATGGGAATCCTAAAAAAATAAAACAACGCCCCCGTACTGGGAAACTCCATAGAGGGGAATGGGAACCACCCCCCCTTACGGGAACCCCCCATAGAACAGAATGGAGAAAAAGGCTCCCCTTACGGGGGAACCCCCTAGAACAGAATGGAGAACCAGTGCCCCCCTGTACGGGCAAACTCCCATGAACAGAATGGGAACACAGGGCCTTGACGGGAAACCCCAAAAACAGAATGGAGAAACCAGGCTCCCCGACTGGGAACTCCATGGGCAAAATGGAAAACACGCCCCCTGTATGGGGGAACCCCCATAAAAACAGAAGGAAAAAAAAGGGCCCCTTACGGGAACCCCCAAAAGAAAGATGGGGAACAAGTGCTCCCCTGTACTGGAAAAACCCCTAGAACAGAAGGAGAAACAGGCTCCTTGTAGGGGAAATCCCATAGAACAGAAGGGAAACCAGGCCCCCCCGTACTTGGGGGAACTCCCATAAACAGAAGGGAAAAAGCGTCCCCGGACGGGAACCCCCCATAGAACAGAATGAGAACAAGCGCCCCCCCGTACGGGAATCCCATAGACCCAGAATGGAGACACACGTCCCCTGTACGGGGAATCCCAAAAAAGAATGGGGAACTAGCGCCCCCTGTACTGGGAACCCCATAGAAAAAAAAAGGAGAACAAGGCCCCCCTTACGGGGAAACTCCAAAAAAAATTTAAACACGGCTCCCCTGTAGGAAAACTCCCCAAGAACAGAATGGGAAAAACACACCTCCCTGTACTGGGAACTCCCATAAAAGAATGGGAGAACACGCCCCCCCCCTGAGGGGTAACTCCATAGAACAAATTTGAGAGTCAAAACACAAGTGCCCGGCTCTCTTTTTCCCCCCTAATTTGGGGGCCGTTTCCCTGATATAGCTGGGGCCTGCACCTATGAGACTCCTTTAAGAGGAGTTTTTTTGGCACACTGTTACTAACTATAACCACAAGATGTCAGTGTAGGACAACAGAAGTCCGACTACTGCGATGTGATTCCAGAAAATCAGAGCAATTTAAACCCATCCCTGGATCAGGTGTCTGAGGGGGCGAGCGAGTGATACCTTCTCCAGAGGTCGGAACGGAGGCGAGAAAACGACGCCCTGCGCCATGTGCCCGTCTGCGGGAACAGCGTCCTGAAGAAGGAGGTGACTGGAGAACTGTGAGGAGAACAGAACATTACAGGTTAATAAGTGCAGCAGCTGTAGGTCTGACTGAGGAGCAATGCCCGGAGCAACCCTACGGGACCCAAACTTCAGTGAACTCCCACCCTGGGCACCCGAGTGCCACTTTATTACTCCTAAACCCAACCCCTTCCTGCAGACGTCAGTGTCCTGTTGATTAGGAGCCTGAATATTGTTATTCTTCTCTATTCTAAACTACATTAGGTTCCGTGGACACAGGACACACACGCTGCCAATGGTTTTTTCTACAGTTTCTCACCGAAAAAATCTATAGTGAAAACAGCAGCAAAGAAGTGAAAGAAATTTCAACACATCCCATCCAAAGTGCTAAATTTTCCCAAACCAGAAGCGACGGGTGGTGAGAAAGCTGAAACCCCCTTGGCTATGTTCATATACTTTGCGGCGCATATTCGCGCCGCAATACCCCGGGTTTTTTAAAACCACGCCTGGTCAGCGTAATTAAAAGCGGGGGGGGGGGGGGGGGGGCGGCCCCATTAAATGCATTGTCAGGGGGCGGTATTTGCCGCAACTTTTGTGTCTTTTCACACCCGGGCGTACTTTTCATCGTTTTGAAACCCCGGAAAAAAACATGTAATTTTTTGCTCTCTATGAAAGCTAGGATACCGAAAATTTTGCTGCGCGCATTTCGCCACGTATTAACGCAATAGCGGGAAACATGCCCCCTTTA
>JAODAL010034118.1:0-44680 GCA_025379985.1 Phyllomedusa bahiana | reverse complement strand
ACCCGGGAACCCCCCCCCGACCCGGCCTTTCGCTTACCCAGAGACCCCCCGACCGGCCCTCGTACACCCAGAGACCCCCCGACCCGGCCCTCGAAACCCCCAGGAACCCCCCGGACCCGGCCTCGCTACCCCGGGAGACCCCCCGACCGGCTCGTACACCCAGGAGACCCCCCGAGCCGGCCTCGCTACACCCAGGAGACCCCCCGAGCCGGCCTCGCTACACCCAGGAGACCCCCCGACCCGGCCTCGCTACACCCAGGAGACCCCCCGAGCCGGACTCGCTACACCCAGGAGACCCCCCGGGCCGGCCTCGCTACACCCAGAGACCCCCGAGCCGGCCTCGCTATACCCAGAGACCCCCGACCCGGCCTCGCTACACCCAGAGACCCCCCGACCCGGCCTCGCTAAACCCAGAGACCCCCGAGCCGGCCTCGCTATACCCAGAGACCCCCCGACCGGCCTCGCTACACCAGAGACCCCCCGACCGGCCTCGCTACACCCAGAGAACCCCCGACCGGCCTCGCTACACCCAGAGACCCCCCGACCGGCCTCGCTATACCCAGGAGACATCCGACCGGGCCTCTCTATACCCAGAGACCCCCGAGCCGGCCTCTCTACACCCAGAGACCCCCGAGCCGGCCTCTCTACACCCAGAGACCCCCGAGCCGGCCTCGCTATACCCAGAGACCCCCGAACCGGCCTCGCTATACCAGAGACCCCCGAGCCGGCTCGCTACACCCAGGAGACCCCCGAGCGGCCTCTACACCCAGAGACCCCCGACCGGCCTCGCTACACCAGAGGACCCCCGAGCCGGCCTCCGCTATACCAGAGACCCCCGAGCCGGCCTCTCTATAACCCAGAGACCCCCGACCCGGCCTCTCTATACCCAGACACCTCCACCCCGGCCTCTCTATACCCAGAGACCCCCGAGCCGGCCTCGCTATACCCAGAGACCCCCGACCCGGCCTCGCTATACCCAGAGACCCCCGAGCCGGCCTCTATACCCAACCAGACCCTTTGTGGGGCCCCCAGTGCTGGTTATACTGCCCCTGCCGCCCGCCTCCCACTACAAACACCGACAGGGGGCCCATGAAGCCAGCACCAGACCAAATACCGTCACAGAACACCCCCCAACCCCTCACCCCTGCCCGGGGACATAACATACCTGACCAGCGCCATCTCTGCACCCCGTTCTCTAAACCGGAAACCGATTTCTGTCAGACCGGAAGTGTCGACAAGTCACATGACCAGTGCAGACAACAGAGCGTCGTCAGCGCCACACACATGTCCTCAGCCGGGCGTTCGGCGCCGCCATGATGTCGGAGCTCAAATCCTCAAGGACCGAATGGGAACATGGTTCCTTCACCGCAGACAGTCAGCAGAGCAGACCCCACCAGCCTGCCAACACATACACTGACAGATAGGATTACATCATGTTACCAGCTCCTCCCCCACTTGTTTGTATAGATGGTTTCTCCCAGCCCCACCTCCTGTATGCCGCACGTCCTGATTCCATCAGAGGAGGCGAGCCCTGAACTACATCTCCCGGCGTGCACGGCGCCGATCGGACTGTGCCAAGTGCAGTGTGGGGGGATTCCTTAGGAGAATATACTAAGCCAAATCAGTAAGTTTTAGTTGGGGACGTCTCCAAGTTCCCTCTCCCTGTCACCTCTGTGGTGGCGAGATCTCCGCGGTGAGGTCACCACATCACGTGATCTGTCAGAGGTGGGAACCACGTGCCCCATGTCCTGCCCTCAAGGCTCCAGGACCGGTCACTGCGGCACGTGGGGCCGTCCATGGGGGTTATAATAGCCCCCCCCCCCAAAAAGGAGTTTTTTTAATAGGGCCCCCCAGTGGGACTATAACGGGCCCCCCGCGGAGCTTGATTCTTGGGGCACAGGCGGAGGTTGATTCGTGGGGCCACCAGCGGAGTTGATTTTGCCCCCCCCACCAGTGGAATGATTTTGGGGGAGACTTACGGGACCGATGATTCTTGGGGGCCACCAGTGGAGTTGATTTTGGGGGCCCACCAGTGGAGATGATTCTTGGGGGCCCACCAGTGGAGATGATTCTTGGGGGCCCACCCGTGGAGTTGACTCTTGGGGGCCCACCAATGGAGATGATTCTTGGGGGCCCACCAGTGGAGTTGATTCTTGGAACCACCAGTGGAGGTGATTCTTGGGGCCACCAGTGGAGATAATTCTTGGATCCCCAGTGGAGATGATTCTTGGATCCCACCGGTGGAGATGATTCTTGGGGTCCAACAGATGAGTTGATTCTTGGGGCCACCAGTGGGGATGATTCTTGGGGCCCACCAGTGGAGATGATTCTTGGGGCCCACCAGTGGAGTTGATTCTTAGGGCCACCAGTGGGATTGTTCTTAGGGCCACCAGTGGAGTTGATTCTTGGAACCACCAGTGGAGGTGATTCTTGGGGCCCACGTGGAGGTGATTCTTGGGGCCAGCAGTGGAGATGATTCTTGGGGCCACCAGTGGAGGTGATTCTTGGGGCCCACCAGTGGAGATCATTCTTGGATCCCACCAGTGGAGATGATTCTTGGGGTCCAACAGTGGAGTTGATTCTTGGGGCCCGCAGTGGAGATGATTCTTGGGGCCACCAGTGGAGATTATTCTTGGGTCCCACCGGTGGAGTTGATTCTTAGGGCCACCAGTGGGGTTGTTCTTAGGGCCACCAGTGGAGTTGATTCTTGGAACCACCAGTGGAGGTGATTCTTGGGCCCACTAGTGGAGGTGATTCTTGGGGCCAGCAGTGGAGATGATTCTTGGGCCCACCAGTGGAGGTGATTCTTGGGGCCCACCAGTGGAGATCATTCTTGGATCCCACCAGTGGAGATGATTCTTGGGGTCCAACAGTGGAGGTGATTCTTGGGGCCAGCAGTGGAGATGATTCTTGGAGCCACCAGTGGAGATGATTCTTGGACCCCACCGGTGGAGATGATTCTTGGGGTCCAACAGATGAGATGATTCTTGGGGCCACCAGTGGAGATGATTCTTGGGGCCCACCAGTGGAGATGATTCTTGGGGCCCACCAGTGGAGATGATTCTTGGGGCCCACCAGTGGAGTTGATTCTAGGGGGACCACCCGTGGGGTTTATTCTAGGGGGACCACCAGTGGAGATGATTTCTTGGGGCCACCAGTGGAGATGATTCTTGGGGTCCACCAGTGGAGATGATTCTTGGGGTCCACCAGTGGAGTTGATTCTTGGAGCCACCAGTGGAGGTGATTCTTGGGGCCACCAGTGGAGGTGATTCTTGGGGCCACAGTGGGTGATTCTTGGGCCCACAGTGGAGGTGATTCTTGGGGCCCACCAATGGAGCTGATTCTTGGGGCCCACCAGTGGAGGTGATTCTTGGGGCCCACCAGTGGAGCTGATTCTTGGGGCCCACCAGTGGAGATGTTTCTTGGGGCCCACCAGTGGAGATGTTTCTTGGGGCCCACCAGTGGAGTTGATTCTTGGGGCCCACCAGTGGAGTTGATTCTTGGGGCCCACCAGTTTAGTTGATTCTTGAGGCCCACCAGTTTAGTTGATTCTTGGGGTCCACCAGTTTAGTTGTTTCTTGGGGCCACCAGTGGAGGTGATTCTTGGGGCCACCAGTGGAGGTGATTCTTGGGGCCACCAGTGGAGGGGTTTCTTGGGGCCACAGTGGAGATGATTCTTGGGGCTCCACCAGTGGAGATGATTCTTGGGGCCACCAGTGGAGATGATTCTTGGGGCCCACCAGTGGAGCTGATTCTTGGGGCCCACCAGTGGAGCTGATTCTTGGGGCCACCAGTGGAGCTGATTCTTGGGGCCCACCAGTGGAGCTGATTCTTGGGGCCACCAGTGGAGCTGATTCTTGGGGCCACCAGTGGAGTTGATTTTTGGGCCCACAGTGGAGTTGATTCTTGTGGCCCACCAGGGGAGATGATTCTTGGGGCCCACCAGTGGAGTTGATTCTTGGGGCCCATCAGTGGAGTTGATTCTTGGGGTCCACCAGTTGAGTTGATTCTTGGGGCCCACCAGTTTAGTTGTTTCTTGGGGCCACCAGTTGGGCTGATTCTTGGGGCCACCAGTGGAGGTGATTCTTGGGCCCACCAGTGGAGGTGTTTCTTGGGGCCCACTGGAGGTTTCTGTGGGGCCCACCAGTGGAGCTGATTCTTGGGGCCACCAGTGGAGCTGATTCTTGGGGCCCACCAGTGGAGCTGATTCTTGGGGCCCACCAGTGGAGCTGATTCTTGGGGCCCACCAGTGGAGCTGATTCTTGGGGCCACCAGTGGAGTTGATTCTTGGGGCCCACCAGTGGAGATGATTCTTGGGGCCCACCAGTGGAGAGGGTTCTTGGGCCACCAGTGGAGATGTTTCTTGGGGCCCACCAGTGGAGATGATTCTTGGGGCCCACCAGTGGAGCGGATTCCTGGGGCCCGCTCTATAGCCACTGTACATGACTCCTGACAGCAGCACGCCACTTCTCGCTCGTCTTGTACTAATTGTCTGCATTTCCTTTGCTCTTGTCCTTGCAGCTCGGCAGGGATGCTGAGGAGCACTGTACGGCTGGCGTCGCTGGTCACTGCTGGGGTCAGCGTCTCGGGGGGCTTAATTTATGGGGTGTCCTCCTGGGATCCTACTGTCTTCGGAGTTGTGCTGTTCGGACGAGCTGTTCTGACGGTGAGAGTCTTTGCATTAGTCAATATTCATCATTTAAAGGGGTTTTTCAAAACTTTTAAAAACCTCCCTCCCACTGCGCTAAAATCGAAAATCACCCCACACTTACCTCTCCCATCACCAGAGCTCCAGTGTCCCATCCCTCACTGATGACATCACATTCATAGATCACATGATGCTGCAGCCAATCACTGCCCTCTGTGGTCACATGATGCTGCAGCCAATCACTGTCCTCTGTAGTCACATGATGCAGCAGCCAATTGCTGACCTCTGTAGTCACATGATGCCGCAGCCAATTGCTGACCTCCGTGGTCACATGATGCTGCAGCCAATCACCGACCTCCGTGGTCACACGATGCTGCAGCCAATCACTGACCTCTGTGGTCACACGATGCTGTAGCCAATCACCGACCTCTGTGGTCACATGATGCTACAGCCAATCACCAACCTTTGTGGTCACATGATGCTGCAGCCAATCACTGACCTTTGTGGTCACATGATGCTGCAGCCAATCACTGACCTTTGTGGTCACATGATGCTGCAGCCAATCCCTGACCTCTGTGGTCACATGATGCTGCAGCATCTGACCTCTGTGGCACATGATGCTGCAGCAATCGACGTTCTCTGTGGTCACATGATGCTGCAGCCAATCGCTGACCTCTGTGGTCACATGATGCTGCAGCCAATGGTGGGCCCTCTGGGTCACATAAGCTGCGCCAACCACGACTCTGTGTCACATGATGCTGCAGCAATCCTGACCTCTGTGGTAATGATGTAAGCCAGTCGCTGACCTCTGTGGTCACATAATGCTGCAGCCAATCACTGACTTCTGTGGTCACATGATGCTGCAGCCAATCCTGACCTCTGTGGTCACATGATGCTGCAGCCAATGGCCGGCCTCTGTGGTCACATAATGCTGCAGCCAATCACTGACTTCTGTGGTCACATGATGCTGCAGCCAATCCCTGACCTCTGTGGTCACATGATGCTGCAGCCAATCCCTGACCTCTGTGGTCACATGATGCTGCAGCCAATCGCTGTTCTCTGTGGTCACATGATGCTGCAGCCAATCGCTGACCTCTGTGGTCACATGATGCTGCAGCCAATCGCTGTTCTCTGTGGTCACATGATGCTGCAGCCAATCGCTGTTCTCTGTGGTCACATGCTGTAGATACTGATTGGCTGCAGCATCATGTGATCTATGAACGTGACATCATCAGTGAGGGACGAGCAGGGTACTGGAACTCTGCTGATGGGAGAAGTCAGTATTGGGTATTTTTCTATTTTAGCACCACAGGAGGTGATAAGGAGAAGGTGTTTAAAGGGACACTTCCATTGCAAAAGAGTATTTTTGGTGAAACCAATATTCCTGGAAAACTAGTTTTTTTAATAGAATTTTTGTGAAGTATTTTTTCTTATTATTTCTGCAGTCCTAAAAATTGCATATAAAAAATTGTCCTCCTCTAGCTGTGATATAAAACTCCTCTATGACCGGGCAGACTAATCGCACTTTACTGCAGTTGCCGCTTATCTCTATGTAGTCTCATGACAAATAGTAGGTAATGACAATGATTGCTCTATTGTCTAAAGTGGGATAGATAAAATTAGACTAGGACAATGACTAGAGCAATAGATGAAAGGATAGAAAAAGTAGAGCGCACTAATCTCACTTTACAGCAACTGCTGCTTATCTCTCTGTAGTCTCATTACAAATAGTAGTTAATGACAGAATAATCGCTCTATTGTTTTCTAAGGTGGGATAGATAAAATTAGACTAGGGCAATCACTAGAGCAATAGATAAAAGGATAGAAAAAGCAGAGCGTACTAATCCCACTTTACAGCAGCTGCTGCTTATTTCTTTGTAGTCACATTACAAATAGTAGGTAATGACAATGATCGCTCTATTGTTTTCTAAAATGGGATAGATAAAATCAGACTAGGGTAATCACTAGAGCAATAGATGAAAGGATAGAAAAAGTAGAGCGCACTAATCTCACTTTACAGCAGCTGCTGCTTATCTCTGTAGTCTCATTACAAATAGTAGGTAATGACAGAATGATTGCTCTATTGTTCTCTTGACGGGGATTTATGAGGTTAGACTAGTCCACGGGGCAATGACAAGCTTTTTCTTGTCTGCACTGGGAAAGAGGTTCCTTCACATTTATTGCTGATAATACTTACACCTCTCAGGTCGTAAATTGCATATAAAATTTTGGAAAACCCCTTTGAGCTTTAGTTGTTGTCGGTGGGCTGTCATGTGGACGCTGAGGTCATGTTCCTGTCTTGCAGACGGCGGCCGTGACTTGCGATTACCTGGTCGCGCTGCACAACGTTCCTCCAGCGACCCCGGAATACGACCTTGTGAAGTCTCAGGTACACGACTGCCCCATGCGGCGCCATTCCTGACCGCGCGTGCTCCCGGCCCATCCACCTTCTGCCTTCTTTCCCCCCTAGGTGCACACCCGCTCTGCCCACCGCCTGCTGGACCTGTGCTGCGCTAACCGTGGCACATACATCAAGGTGGGCCAACACCTAGCGGCCCTGGAGTACCTGCTGCCCCACGAATACACCAGCACCCTGAGCGTCCTGCACAGCCGCGCCCCGTCCACCCCGCTGCCTGACGTGCTGCACATCATCCGGCAGGAGATGGGGAAGGAGGTGAGGCCGCCCTGTCTCATCCTGTCGCCCCCCCCCCCCCACCCTTATTACCCCCCTCCCCCTCCCGTCTATTATGAGCTATAATTAATCAGCCGCTCGCAGATCTGAAAGGGGCATCAGGACGAGGTCGCGCCGGATTAATAACCCCCCCGCCTCTAATAAAATGATATCAGCGGGAGATTTATGGCCTCGGTTATTGCTGTCTGGAGCGACGAGTGCAGCCCGAAAAACTGCAGAGAAACCACCAGGGGGAGGAGGTAGGGGCAATTACTAAGCCTGGGGCAATTAGGATGAGAGGACTTGGGTAGGGGCTGTTACTTATACTGGGGCGATAAGGATGAGGAGACTGTGGTAGGGGCAGTTACTAATGAAGGGGCAATAAGGATGAGGGGACTGTGGTAGGGGCAGGTACTAAGGCTGGGGCAATAAGGAGGACCGGACTGTGGTAGAGGCTGTTACTTATACTGGGGCAATAAAGATGATGAGACTGTGGTAGGGGCAGTTACTAAGGCTGGGGCAATAAGGAAGAGGAGACTGTGGTAGGGGCAGGTACTAATAATGGAGCAATAAGGATGAGGGGACTGTGGTATGGGCAGTTACTAATGAAGGGGCAATAAGGATGAGGGGTTGTTACTTATACTGGGGCAATAAAGATGATGAGACTGTGGTAGGGGCAGTTACTAAGGCTGGGGCAATAAGGAAGAGGAGACTGTGGTAGGGGCAGGTACTAATAATGGAGCAATAAGGATGAGGGGACTGTGGTATGGGCAGATACTAATGAAGGGGCAATAAGGATGAGGGGCTGTTACTTATACTGGGGCAATAAAGATGATGGGACTGTGGTAGGGGCAGTTACTAAGGCTGGTGTAATATGGATGTGGGGCTGTGGTTGGGGCTGTTACTAATGCTGGGGCAATAAGGATGTGGGGCTGTGGTGGGGCGGATACTAATGAAGGGGTAATAAGGATGAGGGGTCTGTGGTAGGGGAAGTTTCTAATGCTGGGACAATGGGGATGACGGGACTGTGCTAGGGGCAGACACTAATGAAGGGGCAATAAGGATGAGGGGTCTGTGGTGGGGCAGACACTAATGTAGGGGCAATAAGGATGAGGGGTCTGTGGTGGAGCAGTTACTAAGGCTTGGGCAATAAGGATGAGGGGCAGTGGTGGGGCAGTTACTAAGGCTTGGGCAATAAGGATGAGGGGCTGTGGTAGGGGCAGTTTCGGTGCTGGGGCAATAAGGATGAGGGGACAGTGGTAGGGGCAGTTTCGGTGCTGGGGACCAGCCTTGCTGCCTGTATCTTCTCCCCTCAGATGTCGGAGATGTTTGATCAGTTTGAAGAGACCCCCCTGGGTGCAGCCTCGTTGGCGCAGGTCCACCGCGCGGTTCTCAAGGATGGTCGGACCGTGGCCGTGAAGGTTCAGCACCCCAATGTGAAGAAGCAGAGCTCCCGGGACATAATGATCATGGAGGTAGGAGAGGGGCGACTGCTGGGCCCCTGCTTGTCTCATGTCTTGCATTTGCTACATCCTATTCAAGGGGTTGTCGAGTTTGATAAAAAAAAATATAGTTAAATGAGGCCGAGGTGGTGAAAAATAGACTTTGATGGTGTAATGATAGGATATGTAATAGGAGCAGGTCTCACCTCTGCCCCCGCACCTATACTGTACTGGGAACTTTCATAGAGCAGAATGGAGAACACAGCGCTCCCCTGTACTGGGAACTTTCATAGAGCAGAATGGAGAACACAGCGCTCCCCTGTACTGGGAACTCCCATAGAAAAGAATGGAGAACACAGCACTCCCCTGTACTGGGAACTCCCATAGAAAAGAATGGAGAACACAGCGCTCCCCTGTACTGGGAACTCCCATAGAAAAGAATGGAGAACACAGCGCTCCCCTGTACTGGGAACTCCCATAGAACAGAATTGAGAACACAGCGCTCCCCTGTACTGGGAACTCCCATAGACGAGAATGGAGAGAACACAGCGCTCCCCTGTACTGGATACACCCATAGAAGAGAATGGAGAGAAGGGTGAAGGTCCTGTGGTTGGGACCTTTCAGACTTTGGCCTTTCTTATCAATATACCTCATCTATGGTGGGAGTCCCCCCTTCCATCACCTCTATGCGGCGTCTGTTACCCATAAGGCCGCGCTTTTCCCTGCACCTAGGCTCGGCATACGTCCTATGGACACCCCGTCTCTATATGACTTGTCCATATTGTCCGCTCTCCAGAGTCTCCTCCGAGTCGTGAAGAAAGTCTTCCCTCAGTTTGAGTTCATGTGGTTGGTGGAAGAGGCCAAGAAGAACCTTCCTCTGGAGCTGGACTTCCTGAACGAGGGCCGCAATGCCGAGAAGATGGCGCACATAGTCCATGAGTTCCCCTTCCTGAAGGTAAGTCGCGGCTCCACGGGGTCGCTTCCATGTATGTAAAATGATGAGGACTCCTGTTCAGGGGCGGATCTACAGCTCCTAGGGCCCCAAAAAGAGAGGGGCCCCACCACCTGATGAGAGGGAACCACAAGGGGCAGTAAGGATAAAACTGCCACAGAGTGAAACGCCGCCGAGGTGTTCCCTACACAAAGCTCCAATGTTCTCGCACCTGGGCCCAGTTAACATCTCCGTCAGAGGAACCTCTGCTGTAGAGGCGGGACCAGACCCGTTTGACCACGGACACCAATGGCGCTGGGTGGACCTCGCTCGCTACGATGGGGTCCATCACTGGCCCAGAATTCCGCAGCCCTCTTTCTATTCTGGAATATTCTGGAATTGTTGATGAAGGTTCCAAACGGATCCTCCGATGCTGCTGAGCGTGCGCCGGGCCCCCCGCCACCACGGGGCCCCATAGAAGCTGCTGTGGCTGGGGACGCTCCAGCTAGGACCGTGACTGGGCACCATTGTGTCCTATAGCTCACTGCTAACGCACTGATGTCTATTCCCCAGCAGGTGTCAGTGTTGAGGTTTAAAGAGAGTTAGTCGGTGACCGATGCCCTGAGCCTACAGATTACACAATGAGCTCCGAACATTATAGGGAGGTTGAGAGTTGGATAGAGGGGTCCAGAGAGAGCTCTGGGGGTGAGGGGGGGGGGGGGCGGAGTATAATGAAAGCAGAGTAAAAAGTATGGAGGGATAGTGCGGAGGGGGCAGTGTATACTGCTGGGCGCGGTGTATACTAGGGGGGGGTGTACACTGCGGGGGGGCGGTGTACACTGCGGGGGGGGGTGGTATATACTGCGGGGGGGTGTACACTGCTGGGGGGGCGGCGGTGTATACTGTGGGGGGGCGGTGTATACTGCGGGGGGGTGTACACAGCGGGGGGGTGTACACTGCGGGGGGGGTCAGCGGTGTATACTGTGGGGAGCGGTGTATACTGTGGGGAGTGGTGTATACTGTCAGGCAGGGGGTGGTGTACACTGTGGGGGGCAGTGTATACTGTCCGGCAGGGGGTTGAGTACACTGTGGGGGGCGGTGTATACTGTGGGGCGGGGTATACTGTGGGGCGACGGTGTACACTGTGGGGAGGGGGTGTATACTGTGGGGCGGTGTACACTGTGGGAGGGGTGTATTCTTCGGGGGGGGGGACAGTGTATACTGCGGGGGGGGGCGGTGTATACTGTCAGTGGGTGGTGTACACTGCGGGGGGGGCGGAATATAATGACGGGGGCGTTTTATACTGTGGGGGGCGGTGTATACTTTAAGGGGGGGGTGTAAACTGGGGGGGGGCGGTATATACTGTCGGGGGCGGTGTATACTGTGGGGGGCGGTGTATACTGTCAGGGGGTGGTGTACACTGTGGGGGGGGTGGTGTATACTGTCAGGGGGTGGTGTACACTGCGGGAGGGCGGTATATACTGCGGGGGGCGGTGTATACTGTCGGGGGCGGTGTATACTGTCGGGGGCGGTGTATACTGCGGGGGGGGCGGTGTATACTGCGGGGGGGGGGGGCGGTGTATACTGGGGCGGGGGCGGTGTATACTGTCGGGGGCGGTGTATACTGTGGGGCGGTGTACACTGTGGGGAGGGGGTGTATACTGTGGGGCGGTGTATACTGTGGGGAAGGGGTGTATACTGTGGGGCGGTGTATACTGCGGGGGGGGGGGGGGCGGTGTATACTGTGGGGGGGACGATTTATACGGTGGGGGGGCGGTGTATACTGTGGGGGGGCGGTGTATACTGCGGGGGGGGCGGTGTATACTGTCAGGGGGCGGTGTACACGGTGGGGAGGGGGTGTATACTGTGGGGCAGTGTATACTGTGGGGGGCGGTGTATACTGTGGGGGCGGTGTATACTGTGGGGGGGTGTATACTGTGGGGGGGGGGTGTATACTGGGGGGGGGGGGTGTGTGTATACTGCGGGGGGCGGCGGTGTTTAAAGTCAGGGGGCGATGTACACTGTGGGGGGGGGGTGTATACTGTGGGGCAGTGTATACTGTGGGGGGCGGTGTATACTGTGGGGGCGGTGTATACTGGGGGGGGGGTGTATACAGTGGGGGGGGGGTGTATACTGCGGGGGGGGGCGGTGTATGCTGCGGGGCGGCGGTGTATACTGCGGAGGGCGGCGGTGTATACTGTCAGGGGGCGGTGTACACTGTGGGGGGCGGTGTATACTGACAGGGGGTGGTGTATACGGTCGGGGCAGTGTACACTGTGGGGGGCGGTGTATACTGTGGGGGGGCGCTGTATACTATGGGAGTGTGGGGGGCGCTGTATACTATGGGAGTGTGGGGGGCGCTGTATACTATGGGTGGCAGTGTACACTGTGGGGGGCAGTGTATACTGTCAAGGGGTGGTGTATATGGTCGGGGAAGTGTACACTGTGGGGGGCGGTGTATAGTGGGGGTGGCAGTGTACACTGTGGGGGGGGCGCTGTATACTATGGGAGTGTGGGGGGCGCTGTATACTATGGGGGGAGCGGTGTATACTGGGGGTGGCAGTGTACACTGTGGAGGGCGGTGTATACTGTCAGGGGGTGGTGTATATGGTCGGGGCAGTGTACACTGTGGGGGGCGGTGTATACTGGGGGTGGCAGTGTACACTGTGGGGGGGGGCGCTGTATACTGTGGGGGGGCGCTGTATACTGTGGGGGGGCGCTGTATACTGGGGGGGGGGCGGTGTATACTGGGGGTGGCAGTGTACACTGTGGGGGGCGGTGTATACTGTCTGGGGGTGGTGTATACGGTCGGGGCAGTGTACACTGTGGGCGGCGGTGTACACTGTGGGGGGGGGCGGTGTATACTGTCAGGGGGTGGTGTACACTGTGGGGGCGGTGTATACTGTCAGGGGGTGGTGTACACTGTGGGGGCGGTGTATACTGTCAGGGGGTGGTGTATACTGTGGGGGGTGTACACTGTGGGGGGGCAGTGTATACTGTGGGGGGGGGGGGCGGTGGGTTTGGACTACATAATTTCTGAGGGTCTCTCTGCTTCAGGTTCCTAAAATCCACTGGGACGTGAGCACGGAGCGGGTGCTGGTGATGGAGTACGTGGAGGGTGGCCAGGTCAATGACCGCGATTACATGAAGAGGAACCACATTGACGTGAACCAGGTGAGGAGGCGTCCGGGCGCCGCTCGTCACCAGGGGTTAATGGCAGAGGGGCGCCTCCTGTCACCCGGACCCCCACCCGCAGTGTCTAGGAAGCTGTAATTACAACCTCCTTAATGTATGGTTGCAGCACTCACAGGGCTCTGCCCCCACATCCCCCAAAAGAGGAACAAACCTTCAGGAGAGATCACAGCGACTACAGCAGGGCCCAAGCCGAACCGTGCCGACCCCGGCGTGGGGAGCCTGACCCAAACCTCTAGTGATCGACCAATGTGGACAGCCACACACTATACACATGTCATACCCAGGGGCCCGGAGCCGCACACAAGCATGCTCCGCTCGGGGGCGCGCATGTCACGACCCGGGGCGGAGCTGTGACCACCTCTCAGTGATGTCAGTACAGGGGGTGGGGCTGTGCCCCCGTCACAGTGATCTCAGTACAGGGGGTGGGGCTGTGACCTCTCAGTGATGTCAGTACAGGGGGTGGGGCTGTGACCACTTCTCAGTGATATCAGTACAGGGGGCGGGCTGTGACCACCTCTTAGTGATGTCACTACAGGGGGCGGAGCTGTGACCACCTCTCAGTGATGTCAGTACAGGGGGCGGGGCTGTGACCCTCTGTGATATCAGTACAGGGGGCGGGGCTGTGACCACCTCTCTGTGATATCAGTACAGGGGGCGGGGCTGTGACACCTCTCAGTGATGTCAGTACAGGAGGCGGGGCTGTGACCACCTCTCAGTGATATCAGTACAGGGGGCGGAGCTGTGACCACCTCTCAGTGATGTCACTACAGGGGGCGGGGCTGTGACCACCTCGGTGATGTCAGTACAGGGGCGGGACTGTGACCACCTCTCAGTGATGACAGTACAGGGGCGGGGCTGTGACCACCTCTCAGTGATGTCAGTGCAGGGGACAAGGCTGTGACCACCTCCCAGTGATGTCAGTACAGGGGGCGGGGCTGTGACCACCTCCCAGTGATGTCAGTACAGGGGGCGGGGCTGTGACCACCTCACAATGATGTCCGTACAGGGGCGGGACTGTGACCACCTCTCAGAGGTCAGTAAAGGGGCGGGGCTGTGACACCTCTCAGTGATGTCAGTGCAGGGGGCGGGGCTGTGACCATCTCTCAGTGATGTCAGTGCAGGGGGCGGGGCTGTGACCACCTCCCAGTGATGTCAGTACCCCCCAGGGGGGGGGCGGGGGCTTTGACCACCTCTCAGTGATGTCAGTACAGGGGGCGGGGCTGTGACCACCTCTCAGTGATGTCAGTGCAGGGGGCGGGGTTGTGACCACCCCTCAGTGATGTCAGTACAGGGGGGCGGGGCTGTGACACCTCGGTGATGTCAGCACAGGGGGCGGGGCTGTGACCACCTCTCGGTGATGTCAGCACAGGGGGGCGGGGCTGTGACCACCTCTCAGTGATGTCAGTACAGGGGGGCGGGGGCTGTGACCACCTCTCAGTGATATCAGTACAGGGGGGCGGGGCTGTGACCACCTCTCAGTGATATCAGTACAGGGGGCGGGGCTGTGACCACCGCTCAGTGATATCAGTACAGGGGCGGGGCTGTGACCACCTCACAGTGATGTCAGTACAGGGGGCGGGGCTGTGACCACCTCTCAGTGATGTCAGTACAGGGGGCGGTGACCTCCTCTCAGTGATGTCAGTACAGGGGGCGGGGCTGTGACCACCTCTCAGTGATGTCAGTACAGGGGGCGGGGCTGTGACCACCTCTCAGTGATGTCAGTACAGAGGGCGGGGCTGTGTGGGGCTGTAACCACCTCTCAGTGATGTCAGTACAGGGGGCGGGGCTGTGTCCACCTCTCAGTGTTGTCAGTACAGTGGGCGGGGCTGTGTGGGGCTGCAACCACCTCTCAGTGATGTCAGTACAGGGGACGGGGCTGTGACAACGCTCATGATTTCGGTACAGGGGGCGGGGCTGTGACCACCTCTCAGTGATGTCAGTGCAGGAGGCGGGGCTGTGACCACCTCTCAGTGATGTCAGTACAGGGGGCGGGGCTGTGACCATCTCTCAGTGATGTCGGTGCAGGGGGCGGGGCTTGTGACCACCTCTCAGTGATGTCGGTACAGGGGGGGGGCTGTGACCACCTCTCAGTGATGTAAGGGGGCGGGGGCTGTGGACCACCTCAGTGATGTCAGTACAGGGGGCGGGGCTGTGATCTCAGCGATATCAGTAACAGATGGGCGGGGCTGTGACCACCTCTCAGTGATGTCAGTACAGGGGACGGGGCTGTGACTTCCTCTCAGTGATGTCAGTACAGGGGGTGGGGCTGTGATCACCTCTCAGTGATGTCAGTACAGGGGGTGGGGCTGTGACCTCCTCTCAGTGATGTCAGTACAGGGGATGGTGGGGCTGTGACCTCCTCTCAGTGATGTCAAAAAAGGGGGAGGGGCTGTGACCTACTCTCAGTGATGTCAGTGCAGGGGGTGGGGCTGTGATCACCTCTCAGTGATGTCAGTGCAGGGGGCGGGGGCTGTGACCACCTATCAGTGATGTCACTGCAGGGGGCGGGGCTGTGACACCTCTCAGTGATGTCACTACAGGGGGCGGGGCTGTGACCACCTCTCAGTGATGTGAGTACAGGGGGTGGGGCTGTGACCACCTCTCAGTGATTTCAGTACAGGTGACGGGGCTGTGATCTCAGTACAGGGGGCGGGGCTGTGACCACTCAGTGATGTCACTACAGGGGGCGGGGCTGTGACCACCTCTCAGTGATGTCAGTACAAGGGGTGGGGCTGTGACCTCTCAGTGATATCAGTAACAGATGGGCAGGGCTGTGACCTCCTCTCTGTAATATCAGTGCAGGGGGCGGGGCTGTGACCACCTCTCAGTGATTTCAGTACAGGTGATGGGGCTGTGATCTCAGTGATATCAGTACAGGGGCGGGGCTGTGACCACCTCTCAGTGATGTCACTACAGGGGGCGGGGCTGTGACACCTCTCAGTGATGTCAGTACAGGGGGCGGGGCTGTGACACCTCTCTGTGATGTCAGTACAGGGGCGGGGGGCCCACCTCCTGATGTCGTACAGGGGCGGGCTGTGACCACCTCTCAGTGATGTCAGTACAGGGGGGGCTGTGACACTCTCAGTGAATCAGTAAGGGGTGGGCTGACCTCTCAGTGATATCAGTAACAGATGGGCAGGGCTGTGACCTCCTCTCAGTAATGTCAGTACTGGGGGCGGGGCTGTGACCACCTCTCAGTGATGTCACTACAGGGGGCGGGGCTGTGACCACCTCTCAGTGATGTCAGTACAGGGGTGGGGCTGTGACCACCTCTCAGTGATGTCAGTGCAGGGGAGGGGCTGTGACCAAACCTCTCGGTGATATCAGTTACAGGAGGCGGGGCTGTGACCACCTCTCAGTGATATCAGTACAGGGGGCGGGGCTGTGACCACCTCTCAGTGATGTCAGTACAGGGGGTGGGGCTGTGACCACCTCTCAGTGACGTCAGTACAGGGGCGAGGCTGTGACCACCTCTCAGTGATGTCAGTACAGGAGGCGGTGCTGTGACCTCCTCTCATTGATGTCAGTACAGGGGGAGGGGCTGTGACCACCTCTCAGTGATATCAGTACAGGAGGCGGGGCTGTGACCACCTCTCAGTGATGTCAGTACAGGGGGCGGGGCTGTGACCACCTCTCAGTGATGTCAGTACAGGGGGCGGGGCTGTGACCTCCTCTCAGTGATGTCAGTACAGGGGGCGGGGCTGTGACCACCTCTCAGTGATGTCAGTGCTGGGGGTGGGGCTGTGACCACAACTCAGTGATGTCGGTACAGGGGGAGGGGCTGTGACCTCTCAGTGAGGTCAGTGCAGGGGGCGGGGCTGGACCACCTCTCAGTGATGTCAGTACAGGGGGCGGGGCTGTGACCACCTCTCAGTGATGTCAGTACAGGGGGCGGGGCTGTGACCTCAGTGATATCAGTACAGGGGGCGTGGCTGTGACCTCAGTGATATCAGTACAGGGGGCGGGGCTGTGACCTCCTCTCTGTGATGTCAGTACTGGGGGCGGGGCTGAGACCACCTCTCAGTGATCTCAGTACCGGGGGCGGGGCTGTGACCACCTCTCAGTGATGTCAGTACAGGGGGTGGGGCTGTGACCACCTCTCAGTGATGTCAGTACAGGGGGTGGGGCTGTGACCACCTCTCAGTGATGTCAGTACAGGGGGGGGGCTGTGACCACCTCTCAGTGATGTCAGTGCAGGGGGCGGGGCTGTGACCACCTCTCAGTGATGTCCCTACAGGGGTCGGGGCTGTGACCACCTCTCAGTGATGTCACTACAGGGGGCGGGGCTGTGACCACCTCTCAGTGATGTCAGTACAGGGGGCGGGGCTGTGATCTCAGTGATATCAGTACAGGGGGCGTGGCTGTGACCTCTCAGTGATATCAGTAACAGCCCGATGGGCGTGGCTGTACCACTCTGTTGACTGACCTCTCAGTGATGTCAGTACAGGGGGCGGGGCTGTGACCACCTCTCAGTGATGTCAGTACAGGGGGCGGGGCTGTGACTACCTCTCAGACATGATATAGGGCAGGTGGTCGGCAGTGGTGGGTGGCATGGCTTGTACTGTAATATTCTTCCTGCCGCCTCCTCTTTCACAGGTCTCCCAATCTCTGGGGAAGCGGTACAGTGAAATGATTTTTGTCCATGGATTTGTACATTGTGACCCCCCCCCCCGCAAGGTGGTGGGCCGACAGAGGGGAGGCAGCCGCGGCCCAGAAAGCAGCGTACTGGATCATGGGCTGTACCAGGGGCAGGAAGTGGGGGGAGGCTGCACCCCCGTGCGTCCCCCTTCACACATGACTGATATCATCCTCTCTCCTCCCGGAACTGACTGACGAATTCCGCCCGGACTAGTGTCACCTGTGGCAGGCGCTGATAGCTAGCGACATGGACGGGGTGCGCCGCTACGGCCAGCGACTGGGGGCAGGAGAGCTGTACCCGCTGTTTGCTTGTATGCTGACCGCCCGCTCCTGGGACTCGGTGAACCGCGGCATTGACCGGGGCCCCGCCAGCGGCGAGGAGGTGAGGACGCGAGTACGGGGTCTCTGCAGTGACCACTGGTCATGGCGTTCAGAATATACACAATAGAGGGCGATAGTGCGCCCCCTGTGGGAAGCTCCTGTGTATGCCTGGACATGGGCGCAGAGGCATCGCCGCACACAGGTTGTCATCTGTGATCTCGCTGTCACAGGCGTCGCTGTCTGCAGCTGCTTCCCAGCGCTCTGCTGCTGAGAACGTGTAATTAGTTGTGTCTGTAATTAGTGCCTCGTTCTGTGTGGGACATGCGTGTTTAACCAGGAGACGCAGGAGCTGTAACCCATTCACTATCAGGGGCTGCTGACGGGAGTGTGCCACCCGCCTGTGCCAGTATATACCCCTTACTGGTTCCAGTATATACCACGTACTGGTTCCAGTATTTACCCTTTACTGGTCCGATTATAAATCCCAATGCCTGTCCCATTATATACCCCTTACTGGTCTGATTATAAACCCCAATGTCTGTCCCAGTATATACCCCTTACTGGTCCCAGTATATACCCCTTACTGGTCCCAGTATAAACCCCAATGCCTGTCACAATACATACCCCTTACTGGTTCCAGTATATACCCCTTACTGGTCCGATTATAAATCCCAATGCCTGTCCCATTATATACCCTGTACTGGTCCCAGTACATACCCCTTACTGGTCCGATTATAAACCCCAATGCCTGTCCCAGTACATACCCCTTACTGGTCCCAGTATATACCCCTTACTGGTCCGATTATAAACCCCAATGCCTGTCCCATTATATACCCTGTACTGGTCCCAGTATATACCCCTTACTGGTCCAGTTATAATCCCAATGCCTGTGCCAGTATATACCCCTTACTGGTTCCAGTATATACCCCTTACAGGTCCCAGTATATACCCCTTACTGCTCCAATTATAATCCCAATGCCTGTACCAGTATATACCCCTTACTGGTTCCAGTATATACTCCTTACTGGTCCAATTATAATCCTCAATGCCTGTCCCAGTATATACCCCTTACTGATCCCAGTATTTACCCCAGTGTTTAACCCAGTATATACCCCTTCTCTGTCCCAGTATAGACTCCTTATTTTTCCCATTATATACCTCTCACCTGTTCAAGTATATACCCCCTGCCTTTCCCAGAATATACTCCTTACCTGCCCCAATATGTACCCCCTGCTTGACTCAGTAATAACTGAACTGTCTCACTATATACCCCTTATCTGACCCAGTATATACTCTTCACCTGTCCTATTACATACTCCTTACCTGTTCCAGTTTATATTCCTTACCTGTTCTATTTCGTTCTGTCTATCTCTTCTCGTCTGTCTCTTGTGTTACTCTGTCTCTTCTCGTCTGTCTCTTGTGTTACACTCTGTCTCTTCTCGTCTGTCTCTTGTGTTACGGTCCGTCTCTTCTCGTCTGTCTCTTGTGTTACGGTCCGTCTCTTCTCGCCTGTCTCTTGGGTTACGCTCTGTCTCCTCTTGTCTGTCTCTTTCATTCTGTCCGTCTCTTCTCGCCTGTCTCTTGTGTTACGTTCTGTCTCCTCTCGTCTGTCTCTTTCGTTCTGTCCCTCTCTTCTCACCTGTCTCTTGTATTATGATCTGTCTCTTCTTGCCTGTCTCTTGTGTTCTGTCCATCTCTTTTTGCCTGTCTCTTGTGTTACGCTCTGCCTCCTCTTGTCTGTCTCTTTCATTCTGTCCATCTCTTCTCGTCTGTCTCTTTCATTCTGTCCGTCTCTTCTCGCCTGTCTCTTGTGTTCCCGTTCTTTTCCCCTTTCGTCTGTCTTTTTCTGTCCCTCTTCTCCCTGTCTCTTGTATTATGATCTGTCTCTTCTTGCCTGTCTCTTGTGTTCTGTCCATCTCTTTTTGCCTGTCTCTTGTGTTACGCTCTGTCTCTTTTTGCCTGTCTCTTGTGTTACGCTCTGCCTCCTCTTGTCTGTCTCTTTCATTCTGTCCATCTCTTCTCGTCTGTCTCTTTCATTCTGTCCATCTCTTTTCGTCTGTCTCTTTCGTTCTGTCCATCTCTTCTCGCCTGTCTTTTGTGTTACGCTCT
This sequence comes from Phyllomedusa bahiana, assembly GCA_025379985.1. Taxonomy (NCBI): domain Eukaryota; kingdom Metazoa; phylum Chordata; class Amphibia; order Anura; family Hylidae; genus Phyllomedusa; species Phyllomedusa bahiana. The sequence continues at coordinate 24,725 of JAODAL010034118.1, read as the reverse complement.
GTCTCCTCTCATCTGTCTCTTTCGTTCTGTCCATCTCTTCTCGCCTGTCTTTTGTGTTGCGCTTTGTCTCCTCTCGTCTATCTCCTTGGTCTGTCCATCTCGCCTGTCACTTGCGTTACGCTCTGTCTCCTCTCATCTGTCTCTTTCGTTCTGTCCATCTCACCTGTCTCTTGTGTTACGGTCTGTCTCTTCTCACCTGTTCTTGTGTTGCGCTTTGTCTCCTCTCGTCTGTCTCCTTGGTTCTGTCCATCTCGCCTGTCTCTTGTGTTACGGTCCGTCTCTTCTCGTCTGTCTCTTGTGTTACGGTCTGTCTCCTCTCGTCTATCTCTTTCGTTCTGTCCATCTCTTCTCGCCTGTCTCTTGTGTTACGGTCCGTCTCTTCTCGCCTGTCTCTTGTGTTACGGTCCGTCTCTTCTCGCCTGTCTCTTGTGTTACGGTCTGTCTCTTCTCACCTGTCTCTTGTGTTGCGCTTTGTCTCCTCTCGTCTGTCTCCTTGGTTCTGTCCATCTCGCCTGTCTCTTGTGTTACGGTCCGTCTCTTCTCGTCTGTCTCTTGTGTTACGGTCCGTCTCTTCTCACCTGTCTCTTGTGTTACGGTCTGTCTCCTCTCGTCTATCTCTTTCGTTCTGTCCATCTCTTCTCGCCTGTCTCTTGTGTTACGGTCTGGCTCTTCTCACCTGTCTCTTGTGTTGCGCTTTGTCTCCTCTCGTCTATCTCTTTCGTTCTGTCATCCTCTCGCTGCTGTCTCTTGTGTTCGGTCCGTCTCTTCTCGTCTGTCTCTTGTGTTACGGTCTGTCTCCTCTCGTCTATCTCTTTCGTTCTGTCCATCTCTTCTCGCCTGTCTCTTGTGTTACGGTCTGGCTCTTCTAGCCTCTTTGGTTCTGTCCATCTCGCCTGTCTCTTGCATTGTCTCCTCGGCCTGTCTCTGACTGTATCTCCCAATCTCTTCAGGCGCAGGAGATCCGCCATAATGCCGCCAAGTACCTGCCTCAGATCAGCCAGCTCCTGGCCAGCGTCCCGCGTCAGATGCTGCTGCTGCTGAAAACCAACGACCTCCTGCGCGGGATCGAGGTGGCTCTTCTCACCCATGCGGGTGCCAGCTCGTTCCTCAGCATGTCTCGCTGCTGCGTCCGGGCAGTGGCCAGGTGAGACCTCCGCTGTCAGCTGTAGACGGGCTTGTGGGGGTGTACAGTGCTGGGTATAGTGTATGGAGGGGACGGTGCTGGGTATAGTGTATGGGGGGGACGGTGCTGGGTATAGTGTATGGGGGTGTACAGTGCTGGGTATAGTGTATGGAGGGGACGGTGCTGGGTATAGTGTATGGGGGGGACGGTGCTGGGTATAGTGTATGGGGGGGACGGTGCTGGGTATAGTGTATGGGGGGGACGGTGCTGGGTATAGTGTATGGGGGGGGGGCGGGTCGACCCCCCTTTAGTGATGGGGGGTTGGTTTTTTTGGGGTGGTGAAAGGGGGGGGGGTGTTGGGGGGTTGGAGGGGGGTGTTTTTGGAAGGGTTTTTAAATTGAATGGGGGGGACGGTTTTGGGTTTAGGGGGTTTGGAATTTTTTTCCTTAGGGGGGGGGGTTTGGTGGGGTTTTAATGGTTTTGGGGGGGCGGGTCAGGGTATGGTGTTTTTGGGGGTTGGGGACGGGAGGTGGGGGTTTGTTATGGGGGAGGGAAGGTGGGGGGATAAGGTGGTTTTGGGGGGGGGGGTTTGGGTATGGGGTTTGGAGGGGGGGGGGGGTTTAAGGGTTTTTGGAGGGGTGGGGGTTGGGGATGGGTGGGAACGGGGTGGGTTGGGGTTTTGGGGGAAAGGGGGGGGGGGATTTTTGGGGGGGGAGGTTTTTTTGGGGTTATGGGGGAGGGGGGGAGGGGGGGGGGGTTTTTTAGGGGTTTGGGGGGGTTTAAAGGGGAGCGGGGGCGTTTGGGGGGGGGGCGGGGGGTTGGGTATGGGTTGGGGGGGAGGTGTGGGTTTAATTTATAGGTTTGGGGGTGGTCCCGGTGGGGGGTTTTGTTGGGTGGGGGCGTTGGGTATTTTAAATTTGGGGGGGAAACGGGTGGGTTGGTGAAGGGGGGGGGTGTTTTTGGGGTGTGTGTATGGGGGGTTTGGGTTTTGGGGGTTAATTTGTTGGGGGGTGGGGGGTTTTTTGGTTTGGGGGTGAAGTGGGGGGCCCCTTTTGTTGGGGTTGGGGGGAGGGGGTTTTCCCCATGGGTTTAGGGGGGTCGGGGACGGTGGTTGTGTATTAGGGGCCAGGGCGGGGGTCCAGGGTTGGTATTAAGGGAAAACTGGGGGGGGGTTTGGGGGCCTTTTATTTTGGTTTGGGGGGGGTTTGGTGGGGGGGATTTTTTTGGGGGGGGGAGGTTTTGGGGATTGTTGGGGGTCGGGGGTGGGTTTTGGGTATGGGGGTTCAGGGTGGGGTTTTAGTGTTTTGGGGGGGGGGTGGGGGGTTTATATGTTTTGGGGGTTTTTATTTTTGGTTGGGTTGGGTAGGGGGAGGGGGCCCTAGGGGAAAGGTGTGGGGGGGGGGGGGGGTTTTGGGGGGGGTTCGGGGGTTTGGGGGGGTTGGTTTTTTTTTCGGGGGGGGGTTTGGGGCTTGGGAAAGGGGTGGGGACGGGGGGTTTAGGGGTAAGGGGGGGGGGTTTGGGTATAGTTGGGGGGGGTTTGGGTTTGTTTGGGGGGGGGTGTGGTTTTTGGGGGGGGAAGGGGGATGGTTTTGGGGGGGAATTTGGGGGAAAGGTAAGTGGGGGGTTATGGATAGGGGTTTTGGGGGGGTTTTGGGAATTGGGTTTTGGGGGGGGACGGTTTTTTTGGGGGAAAGGGTTTTTTGGGGGGAATTGGGGGGGGGTAATTTTTTATGGGGGGGGGGGGGTATGGGGGTATAGTGTATGGGGGGGGGTAAATTTGCGGGGGTTATGGTGTATGGAGGGGACGGTGCTGGGTTAAAGGGGTTTTGGGGGGGGGGCGGTGGGGGTTTGGGTCTGGGGGTAAAAGTGGGGGGTGTATAGTGTATGAGGGGTGTACAGTGCTGGGTATAGTGTATGGGGGGGACGGTGCTGGGTAAAAGTTTTTTTTGGGGGGGGACAGTGCTGGGTATAGTGTATGGGGGGGACGGTGCTGGGTATAGTGTATGGGGGGGACGGTGCTGGGTATAGTGTATGGGGGTGTACAGTGCTGGGTATAGTGTATGGAGGGGACGGTCCTGGGTATAGTGTATGGGGGGGTGTAAAGGGGCGGGGTTTAGTGGTTATGGGGGGTGAAACAGTGCGGGGTTTTAGTTTTATGGAGGGGAGGGGTCTGGGTTTAGTGTTGGGGGGGGGAGGGGTCTGGGTATAGTTTTGGGGGGGACGGGTGGGTTTAGTTTTATGGGCGGGGCCCGGTGTGGGTTTTACTTTTGGGGGGGGCCGGTTTGCTGGGAATAGTGTTTGGGGGGGGGGGTTTTGCGGGGGTTATAGTGTATGGGGGGGGGGGGTGCTGGGAAAAGTTTTAGGGGGGGGACGGTGTGGGTATAGTGGGGGGGGGGAGGGGGGCGGGGGTATAGGTATGGGGGGGGACGGTCCTGGGTATAGTGTATGGAGGGGACGGTCTTGGGTATAGTGTATGTAGCTAGTGCTGACTATAGTGTATGGAGGGGACGGTCCTGGGTATAGTGTATGGGGGGGACAGTGCTGGGTATAGTGTATGGGGTTTTTTACAGTGGGGTTTAGTGTAATGGGGGGGAGGTGTTTGGGTTTATAGTGTATGGAGGGGACGGTCCTGGGTATAGTGTATGGAGGGGTGTACAGTGCTGGGTATAGTGTATGGGGGGGTGTACAGTGCTGGGTATAGTGTATGGAGGGGACGGTGCTGGGTATAGTGTATGGAGGGGACGGTGCTGGGTATAGTGTATGGAGGGGACGGTCCTGGGTATAGTGTATGGAGGGGACAGTGCGGGGTATAGTGTTGGGTATAGTGTATGGTGGGGACAGCGTTGGGTATAGTGTATGTAGCTAGTGCAGAGTATACAATGTCTGGTAGGAGTGCTCTGCACTGGGTATAACGTGGGGAGGGCAGGAGGATAGAATAAGGTATACTGTCTGTAGCCAGTGCTGAGTACAATCAGTGGGGGTGCTCAGTGCTGTGTATAGTGTAGGGGGGCCGTGTATAATGGGGAGGGGGGCAGTGTATAATGGGGTATGGTGGTATAATGTGGGGGGGCAGTGTATAATGTAGGGGGCAGTGTAAAATGGGGGTATGGTGGTATAATGTAGGGGGCAGTGTATAATGTGGGGGGGGGGCAGTGTATAATGGGGCCGTGGTTAATGGGGGTATGGTGGTATAATGTAGGGGGCAGTGTATAATGTGGGGGGGGGCAGTGTATAATGTGAGGGGGGCAGTGTATAATGGGGGTATGGTGGTATAATGTGGGGGGGGGGCAGTGTATAATGTGGGGGGGGCAGTGTATAATGTGCGGGAGGCAGTGTGTAATGGGGGTATGGTGGTATAATGTAGGGGGCAGTGTATAATGTGGGGGGGGGCAGTGTATAATGTCGGGGAGGCAGTGTATAATGGGGTTATGGTGGTATAATGTGGGGGCAGTGTGTAATGTGGGGGGGCAGTGTATAATGGGGGTATGGTGGTATATTGTAGGGGGCAGTGTACAATGTGGGGGGGGGGCAGTGTGTAATGGGGGTATGGTGGTATAATGTAGGGGGCAGTGTATAATGTAGGGGGCAGTGTATAATGGGGGTATGGTGGTATAATGTAGGGGGCAGTGTATAATGGGGGTATGGTGGTATAATGTAGGGGGCAGTGTATAATGTGGGGGGGGCAGTGTATAATGTAGGGGGCAGTGTATAATGTGTGGGGGGCAGTGTATAATGTGTGGAAGGCAGTGTGTAATGGGGGTATGGTGGTATAATGTAGGGGGCAGTGTATAATGTAGGGGGCAGTGTATAATGGGGTATGGTGGTATAATGTAGGGGGCAGTGTACAATGTGGGGGTGTTAATGCTGTGCATCTCTGCCGCCTCCCTACCTTAAGCCTCACGCTCTTCTCTCCTTTCGGTGCAGACACCGCAGGCGGACGGCCTCCACCCTGGTCTCCTACGCTCAGGTCTCCATCTGGGAGTCTCTGCGTCTGGGGCAGCTGCGGCTGTACGAGCTCTACCTCTGGGCGCGGACGTCCTCGCTGGGGCGCTGGCTGGGTTGCCTTGTGCAGCACCTATCACCCGCTCGGTGCTGACCCCGCTCTCTGCTGTAGTGGGCACCATGCTTGCTGGTCACTCTCTTGGGGACCACTCAGAGTTCACCTGCAGGAACTGTGGACCTTGCTTTGGATTTCCGTGCAGCGCTCTCTTGGGAGTGTCCGCACCTGATATCTGATAGACAGTATATTGCTGCATATGGGGGTCAATTGCTAAAGGGGCCCCCTTTCCAGCACCAGGGGATTCTTTTTTCTCAGCACAAGGGTGGCCCCGGGAGGTTTAAAACCTGTGGCACCTGAGTCGGCGCTTGCCCCCGGGGACCGAGCGGCGGTGATGCCCGGGAGCCCTGTCCTGTCCCTTGTGTCTTTGGGCCCAAGTTAATTTTTAGTATTTGTTTTTGCTGTAAAACAAACTGTGTGGTTTTTCTTTAATCCCTCTGGCGGGTTGTCTGCCCTTTCCTATATGGATGGGGGGTTGGGTCTTCCCTTCAGGGTATGAATACGGCTCGCGGGCCCCGTGGGGGGAAAGGGGAAAACCCACGGGGGGGCCCTGAAAAAAATGGCATGCCTAAAGGCTGCGTGGGGGAAAAAATGCAAAAAAGCAAGAGGCCCCATTTTGGCGTCTACAGTTGCTGCAGCAGGGGCCCCCTTTAAAATCACCCCCAAATGGTGGCCCAAAAATTCCCCCACCGTCCCTTCCCCCCTGGGGGCCCAAAAATAAGGGAAATCACCTCTCTGGGGGCCCCCCAAAATTATTCCCTTTTTTGGGGGCCCCCTAAAATTACCCCCACTGGGGGGGCCCCAACAATCACCCCCACTGGGGGCCCCCAAAGAATATCCCCATGGTGGCCCAAGAATCTTCTCCCTGGTCCCCCAAAGAATCATCTCCTGGTGGCCCCTGGGAATCCCTTCCCTGGGGGGCCCCAAGAATCAGTTTAAACTGGGGGGGCCCCTAGAATTCACCTGGGGGGGCCAAAAAGTTCATCTCCACTGTTGGGGGGGCCCCAAGTATCATCTCCCTGATGGGGGGGCCCCAAGTTTCACTCCATGTTTTTGGGTTGGGCCCCCAAGAATATCCCCCATTTGGGGTTTGGGCCCCCAAAGAATCATCCCCAATGGGGGGGCCCCCAAAGAATCACCTCCACTGGGGGGCCCCAAAAATTTCCCTCCATTGGGGGGCCCCAAAAATTCAACCCCATTTGAGGGCCCTCAAGAATCAACTCCACTGGTGGGCCCAAGACCCAACTCACTTTTTGGACCCCAAAAACAAACCCCACGGGGTGGATCCCAAGAATCGCCTCCACTGGTTGCAAAAAGAATCAACTTCAATTTAAGGCCCCAAGAAACCCCCCCCAAACCCAAATGGTGTGCCCCAAAAACCCAAAACCCCACTGGTGTGCCCCCAAGAACCCAACCCTCCATGGTGTGCCCCCAAAAACCCAACCCCTTTTTGGGGGGGCCCCCAAAGGGATCCAACTCCACTGGTGGACCCACAAAACTAACACCGGGGGACCCCAAGAATCGCCCACTGGTGACACCAAGAATCAATTTTCACTAGTGGGCCCCCAAGAACCCCCCCCAATGGTGTGCCCCAAAAACCCCCTCCACTGGGGGGCCCCCAAGAATCCCCTCCACAGGGGGGCCCAAAAATTCACCTCCACTGGGGGCCCCCAAGAAAAATCCCATGGGGGGCCCCCAAGAATCAAAAAACCCACTGGGGGGGCCCCCAAAAAATTCACCCTCCACTGGGGGCCCTCAAGTTTCCCCCATTTTTTGGCCCCCAAGAATCAACCCCCAGTGGGGGCCCCCAAGAATCCCCTCCACTGGGGGCCCCCAAAAAATCACCCCCTGGGGGCCCCCTAGAATCACCCGTGGGGGGCCCCCAAGAATCCCACACTGGGGGGCCCCAAAGAATAACACACTGGTGGCCCTAGAATCCACACTGGGGGGCCCCCAAAAAGAATAAAGCTCCACTGGTCCCCCCTTGAAATCACACACTGGTGGGCCCCAAGTATCATCCCCATGATGGGGGGCCCAAAAAAATAATCCCCAAAGGGGGGGGCCCCCAAAAAATCATCCCCACGGGTTTGGCCCCCAAAGAATACCCCCCATGGGGGCCCCCCTCAAAGGTAAGTATTTACCCCCCAATTTTGGGGTGGGCCCCAAGAACCAACTCCACTGGTGGCCCCCAACAAAATTAACACCACTGGTGGATCCCAAGAATCGCCTCCACTGGTGACACAAAGAATAACTTCCTAGTGGGCCCCCAAAAACCAACTCCACTGGGGGGCCCCCAAAAAACCAACCCATGGGGGGCCCCCAAAAACCCAAACTCCACGGGTGGGCCCCCCCAAAAAACCCAATTTCCACTGGGGGGCCCCCAAGAACCATCCCCAAATGGTGGGCCCAAAAATATCTCCACTGGGGGGGCCCCCAAAAATTTCATCTCCCACTGGGGGGTTGGGGGCCCCCAAGAACCAAATTTCCCAAAAACCCCCCTGGGGGGCCCCCAAAAAACCAACTCCACTGGTGGGCCCCAAAAACCCAAACCCCACGGGGGGGCCCCCAAAAATTCCTCTCCGCTGTTGGGAACCAAGAATCAACTTCACTGGTGGCCCCAAGAATCAGCTCTATTGGCCCCTTAGTCTAAATACTTTCTGGTTGTTCTCATCCTTGATCTATACAATGACACCGGGCACCTATTCGGTAACAATGACTGTTAGCTCTTAGGCCCGGGGAAACGATCTATCCTATATTTCCCCTCCCCCTAAACCCATTAGCGACCCGGGGGAAAAACCCCATTTTGTGTTTTGGGAGGCTTTTTACCCCGACGCCCAGCTTTTAATGAGATGTAAAATGGTGCGTACTTTTTGTCAGGGTTTATGGGGGGGGGCCCTGTGCTTTTGTAGTGAGGTTTCCATGTGGGTTTCCCCTGGTCTGGGGGTCTCGCGGGCGTCCCAGCAGAGTTTCCTCAGCCCCTTGAAAAAAATTTCCAGGGAACTGAGCAGGTTTTCCCCTGCAGCCTCTCTGATCACTCCTGAGATCTGCAGCAGGAGGAGAGGGGCCCGGGGCACTAAGGAGGCGAAAGCTGCTGAATGTGCTGGAAGCCACCACAATGGAGGATTTCCCAGAGCTCGCCATTTATTATACAGGATCTCTGCACTCAAGCAATTAAAAGAACAAGCCTTAACTGTAACGAAAGGTATCAACAGCCCCTGTCACTGTGTCCTTGTGTTGCCTCAATGGCCCGGGACCGTCCTGTGTCATCAATACTGGGGTGGTTGTCACCTTGCGCTCACCCCTATCTCATAGACCTTTGGTGTCACTTATTTTCACTGAGGGGCATATCAGCATTATGGTTGCCCTCAATCGTCCAGTGGAAGGCAGGTGGCTAGGGGGGCCTTGTCTGAGCTGTGAATTGCTGAACAGAGCGATGTGGAGGTGCGCGCTGAAGGAAAGATGGGGGCATCACTACCTCTGCCGATCGCTGGCTGCATCCTACGGGGACAGTGGAGAGCTGGTCTTTGTTCTTTCCCTGTTCTATAAATGATGTTGGAGATGGGGGGGGGGCAGATTTGGCTCATGGGCTTTGGGTTTAAAATAAAAATATTTTTTGTGAATCAGCGCTGTGGGGAAAATCCCCTAGAACGGAATGGAGAACACAGTGTCGCCTGTATGGGAACTCCCCCTAGAACAGAATGGGGAGAACACAGGGCTGCCCGTATGGAACTCCCTAGAACGAATGGAGAACACAGCGCTCCCTGTACTGGGAATCCCCCAGAGGAGAAAGCGAACACAGCTCTCCCCCGTACTGGGAACCCCCTAGAGGAGAATGGAGAACACAGCGCTCCCCCGTATGGGAACTATCAAGAACGTATGGGGAAACAGTGTCCCCCCTACTGGGAACTCCCCTGAGGGGAAGGAGCACGCGTCCCTGTCTGAGAAAATCCCATAGAACAGAAGGAGAACACGCGCTCCCCCGTATGGGGAAATCCCCTAGAGGAGAATGGAGAAAAACAGCGCTCCCAGTACTGGGAACTCCCATAGAACAGAATGGAGAACACGCGCTCCCAGTCTGGGGAAATCCCCAAAACAGAATGGAGAACACAGCGTCCCTGTACTGGGGGAAAAATCAACATAAGGGAAAAAAAAAGAAGGGAGAACACAGCGTCCCCTGTATGGGAAAAATCCCATAGAACAGAAGGGAACACGCCCTCCCCTGTACTGGGACTCCATAGAACAGAATGGAAAACACAGCGCTCCCTGTTGGGAATCCCATAGAACAGAATGGAGAACCAGCATCCCCCTGTACTGGGAATCCCTAGAAAAGAATGGAGAGAACACAGCGTCCCTGTATGGGAACTCCCCTTAACAGAATGGAGAAACATGCGTCCCCTGTATGGGGAAAACCTAGACAGAATGGAGAAACAGCGTCCCCCGTCGGGAACTCCCCTAGAAAAGAATGGGAAAACCCGCGCTCCCCCGTACTGGGAAATCCCCTAGAAAAAATGGGAACACGGCCCCCTGTACTGGGAACTATATAGAGGGAATGGAGAACACAGCGCCCCTGAACTGGGAATCCCCTAGAACAGAATGGAGACACAGCGTCCCCGTACTGGGGAATCCCCCGAACGAATGGGGAACACGCGCTCCCCTGTATGGGGAACTCCCATAGAACAGAATGGGTACACAGCGCTCCCCTGTACGGGAAAATCTCATAGAACACAATGGGGGCACAGCGTCCCCTGTACGGGGAACCCCCTTGAACAGAATGGAGAAAACAGCGTCCCCGTACTGGAACTCCCTAGAAAGAATGGAGAACAAGCGCTCCCCTGTACTGGGAACTCATAGAGGGATGGAAAACCAGCGCTCCCTGTACTGGGAACTCCCATAGAAAAAAATGGAAAAACACGCACTCCCGTACTGGGAACCCCCTAGAAAAAAATGGAAAAACGCGCTCCCTGTACGGGGAAAATCCCATAAAACAGAATGGGTGTGACCTGTCCCCAATTCTGGCGACATTTTTGGGGGGCTCGTTCTGATTAAGTGGGGGGGCCCTGAGGGGGGGAACTCGAACCCTATCGACTAACTAAAATTTCCTGTTGATTATACCATGAAAGTCTGTGGTGGGAACCCCCTTTAAGGGACACACTGGTTATACAGGCTGTTGGTGAAACCTCGGGTCACTACCTATGTTGCTGCATCAGGACTTCTTTCTGATCAGTTCTATTTCAACCGTTGAAAATTATGAACACAAAAAAGAAATGGAAGTGGGAAAAGAGCTTCTGCCGTTCCCCAAGAAACACATGGAAAATAAGTGGCTTCTATTGGGGCCCCCGATCAGTGGCTTTATTGGGGCACCCCCCGTAAGTGGTTCTATTTGGGACCCGATAAGTGGCTTCTATTGGGGCCCCCAATAAGTGGCTTTATTGGGGCACCCCCAGTTAAATGGCTTTATTGGGGCACCCCCAGCTAAGTGGCTTCTATTGGGACCCGATAAGTGGCTTCTATTGGGGCCCTCAGATAAGTGGCTTTATTGGGGCACCCCCAGATAAGTGGTTTGTATTGGGGCACTCCCAGGTAAGCGGCTTCTATTGGAGCACCCTCAGATAAGTGGCTTGTATTGGGGCACACCCAGGTAAGTGGCTTTTATTAGGGTTCCCCCAGATAAGTGGTTTGTATTGGGATGCCCCCAGGTAAGTGGCTACTATTGGGGTTCCCTGATAAGTGGTTTGTATTGGGGGACCCCCAGATAAGTGGCTTTATTGGGGCACCCCCAGGTAAGTGGTTTGTATTGGGATGCCCCATGTAAGTGGCTTCTATTGGGTGTCCCTGATAAGGGGTTTGTATTGGGGAGCCCCCAGATAAGTGGCTACTATTGGGGGCCTTTGATAATGGTTTGTATTGGGATGCCCCCAGGTAAGTGGCTTCTGTTGGGGTGCCCCAGATGAGTGGTTTGTATTGGGATGCCCCCAGATAAGTGGTTTGTATTGGGATGCCCCCAGATGAGTGGTTTGTATTGGGATGCCCCCAGGTAAGTGGCTTCTATTGTGGTGCCCCCAGATGTGTGCTTTGTATTGGGATGCCCCCAGGTAAGTGGCTTCTATTGGGGTGCCCCCAGATGGGTGCTTTGTATTGGGGTGCCCCCCAGGTAAGTGGCTTCTATTGGGGTGCCCCCAGATGTGTGGTTTGTATTGGGGTGCCCCCAGGTAAGTGGCTTCTATTGGGGGCCCCTGATAAGTGCTTTGTATTGGGGAGCCCCCAGGTAAGTGGCTATTATTGGGGGCCCCTGGTACGTGCTTTGTATTTCGATGCCCCCAGGTAAGTGGCTTTTATTAGGGCGCCCCCTGATAAGTGGTGCAAGACTGTCGGGACGTTCTCAGGGTCCGGCAGAGATTTCCTTATCCTCCCGCTGCAGGCACCAGGACAGGAGAAGGTCATCAGATACCACCCGGAGCCCACAGAGACAATTCCAGAGAGACCCTCCTGTGCTTCCCGTATCTGATCTCATCAGTGTTATCAGCCCGGGCTGCACACACTGCAAGTGTTACCCTCCCTCTCCTACCCCATCCCCAAAAACCCTCCATACATCTTCCCTGCAGCGTCTCGCCCCCCACTTCACCCTTTCCATGCACTGGCAGGAGCTCATCCTACAACCTAGTTTGCAGGTTTATGGGTCTGACTGTTGCTCCTGTATCCATACTCTTATTCTGGTGTCACCTATTTTGTATAGATCTATGAAATATTGTATGCCTTTGCATTAAAGGGGTTCTCTCACCATAGATATTATAGTATATCACTAGGATATGTCATAAAGGTCTGATTAAAACTTCTGCGGTCCACATCTATCACTCAAAAGTATTGTGCACAACTCTCCATTCTGTTACATGGGAGCTTCAGGTACAGGTGAGTGGGGTGTTTGACTATGTTCAGAACATTCCCCAGCCATAAGGAGGTGCAGTGACATCTGTCTGCTCCCGGGCCCCATACACAGTAGGGTTAGCAGAGGTGCAGTGACATCCGTCTGCTCTGGGGTCCCATACACAGTAGGGTTAGCAGAGGTGCAGTGACATCCGTCTGCTCCGGCACCCTATACACAGTAGGGTTAGCAGAGGTGCAGTGACATCTGTCTGCTCGGGGCCCCATACACAGTAGGGTTAGCAGAGGTGCAGTGACATCCTTCTGTTCCAGGGGCCCCAGTAACCTTTTAGGTTGGGTTAGCAGAGGTGCAGTGACATCCATCTGCTCCGGGGCCCCTATACACAGTAGGGTTAGCAGAGGTGCAGTGACATCCGTCTGCTCTGGGGCCCCATACACAGTAGGGTTAGCAGAGGTGCAGTGACATCGTTCTGCTCCGAGGCCCCATACACAGAGGGTTAGCAGAGGTGCATTGCAGTGACATTTCGGTCTGCTCGCTCGAGGCCCATACACAGTAGGGTTATCAGAGGTTGCATTTGGACCCATTCATCTGCTCCGGGGGCCCCATACACAGTAGGTTAGCAGAGGTGCAGTGACATCCGTCTGCTCTGGGGCCCATACACAGTAGGGTTAGCAGAGGTTGCAGTGACATCCGTCTGCTCCGGGGCCCATACACAGTAGGGTTAGCAGAGGTGCGGTGACATCCGTCTCCTCGGGGCCCATACACAGTAGGGTTAGCAGTGGTTCAGTGATATCCGTCCTGGGCCTACCAGTAGGGTTAGCAGAGGTGCAGTGACAACCGTACGGGTTAGCAGAGGTGCAGTGGGACATCACGTCTCCTCCCGGGGCCCCTTTTTACACAGTAGGGTTAGCAGAGGTGCGGTGACATCCGTCTGCCCCGGGGCCCCATACACAGTAGGGTTAGCAGAGGTGCGTGACATCCGTCTGCTCCGGGGCCCCATACACAGTAGGGTTAGCAGAGGTGCGGTGAAATCCGTCTCTCCGGGGCCCATACACAGTAGGGTTAGCAGAGGTGCAGTGACATCCGTCTGCTCCGGGGCCCCATCACCGGTAGGGTTAGCGGAGGGGCAGGGGACATCCGTCTGCTCGGGGGTCCCATACACTGTAGGGTTAGCAGAGGTGCGGTGACATCCGTCTGCTCCGGGGGTCCCATACACAGTAGGGTTAGCAGAGGTGCGGTGACATCCGTCTGCTCCTGGGTCCCATACACAGTAGGGTTAGCAGAGGAGCGGTGACATCCTTGTGCACCAGGGCCCATACACAGTAGGGTTAGCTGAGGTGCGGTGACATCTGTCTGCTCCGGGGCCCCATATACAGTAGGGTTAGCAGAGGTGCAGTGACAACCGTCTGCTACGGGGCACCAAACACAGAAGGGTTATCATACGTGCAGAGACATCCGTCTCCTCAGGGCCCCATACACAGTAGGGTTAGCAGAGGTGCAGTGATATCTGTCTTCTCCGAGGCCCCATACACAGTAGGGTTAGTAGAGATGCAGTGACATCTGTCTGCTCCGGGGGCCCATACACAGTAGGGTTAGCAGAGGTGCAGTGACATCCATCTGTTTCGGGGCCCCATACACAGTAGGGTTAGCAGAGGTGCAGTGACATCCGTCTGCTCCGAGCCCCATACACAGTAGGGTTAGCAGAGGTGGAGTGACATCCGTCTGCTCCGGGGCCCCATACACAGTAGGGTTAGCAGAGGTGCAGTGACATCCGTCTGCTCCGGGGCCCCATACACAGTAGGATTAGCAGAGGTGCAGTGACATCCGTCTGCTCCGGGGCCCCATTACTCAGTTAGGGTTAGCAGAGGTGCAGTGACATCCGTCTGCTCCGGGGCCCCATACACAGTAGGGTTAGCAGAGGTGCAGTGACATCCGTCTGCTCCGGGGTCCCATACACAGTAGGGTTAGCAGAGGTGCAGTGACATCCGTCTGCTTCGGGGCCCCACATGTAGTTGGGCCCTCTGTTGTGTAGGCAGTGGTCATAATAATGTGATCTCCTGCCCAGGACTATGCTGCTCCTACCCAGGACTATGCTGCTCCCTTGACGTGTGTGGAGCACTGATCACAGATCTTCAGGACCTTGGACAGGGATTCAGGCTTCATTGCTGCTCTCCAGCTGGTGCATAGTATCAGTTCTGTGGCCCCTTCTGCTCACATCACATTCTGACCCATGTAGCTGACACATACTGTGGAGTAGTAATAGTAAAAGAGCAGCCATTTGTCATAAAGTAGCAAACAGAACATGAAGACAAAGGACAAGAAACAATAATGATACTGAATTGGCAACAATTTACTAACCTAATAATGAGCATCAGGTTTCTGCCCCCTGTAACATAGTGTTCTGGATTATTCCCCGCAAGATTATCTTCTACCTCCTCATGTTAACGCATTTAACCAGACTCCCCCAGACAGAGAACTCGTCCTCTACCTCCTGATACATAGTGACATACCCTGCAGATTACTACACCACTGACCTCTGTACAGATCTGCAGAACATTGCTCCTCTACCTCCGGACAGATATATAGTGCTATATCCTGCAGATTATTACACCACTGACATCTGCAGAACATCGCTCCTCTACCCTCTGACAGATACATAGTGACATATCCTGCAGATTATCACTGGTCTCTGGAGACCCTATGACAGGTTGCGGATCCTTCTAATCCCTCTTCATAGATATCACACTATTGAATTATTTAGTGATTGGTAATGGAGGGTAATATCTCCCCCATTATCTCTCCCCCCCCCCCTATTTTCTAATAGAAAGTCTGAGTGTAGGAATTACTGTTCTATCAGAATAGTCACGAAGCGCAGTAACCCCCTCAGCGCCAGAGACCTCCCCCCACCCACCTGATACCGGGCGGCTCCGCACCTCCCTGCGCTCTGCACAGAACAAGAACTACAAAACCAAACCTGTCAGTCAGCGCCTCCCATGTCCCTCAACCCTTCAGTGCAGCGGCATCTGTGACTGTCACTATTTATGAGGGTCCATGTAGCTTTTCAGTATTATGGGGTCATGTAGCTGTCACTTTTATGGGTCTGTAGTTGTCACTATTTGGTGTCATGTAGCTGTCACATAGGGCCGGCGCCGGGGTGTCACTATTATGGGGGTCCTGTAGCTGTCACTATTATGGGGGTCCTGTAGCTGTCACTATTATGGGGGTCCTGTAGCTGTCACTATTATGGGGTCTTGTATCTGTCACTATTATGGGGTTTTGTAGCGGTCACTATTATGGGGTCCTGTAGTGTCCTTTATGGGGTCTGTAGGGGTCCTATTAGGGGGGTCCTGTGTGTCCTTTTTGGGCTGTAGCGTCATTTAGGGGGCCCTGTAGTGTAAAATTTATGGGGTTTTGTAGTTGTCATTTATGGGGTCTTGTGTTGTCATATTATGGGCCCTGTAGTTCAGTTTTGGGGCCCTGTGCTGTCCATTATGGGGTCTGAGTGTCTTTAGGGGGGGTCCTGTATTGTTATTTGGGGGTCTGTAGTGTCACTAAAAAGGGCCCTGTTGTTCTATTTGGGGGTTGTAGCGTCATATTATGGGCCCTGTATGTCTTTAGGGGGGTCTGTAGCTGTCACTTTTATGGGGCCTGTGTGTCACTATTATGGGGTCTTGAGTTGTCCTATTTTGGGGCCCTGTACTGTACTATTATGGGGTCCTGTGCTGTCACATTATAGGGTCCTGTAATGCACTTTAGGGGGTTTCGAGCTGTAACTTTTTGGGGTCTTTATGCCCTTATTTTGGGTCCTGTAGCGTCCCTTTTTGGGGCCTGTGTGTCCTTTTTGGGGGGTCCTGTACTGTCATTTAGGGGGGTCCTGTAGCTGTCACTATTATGGGGTCGAAATTGTCATATTATGGGGCCCTGTTTGTACATTATGGGGTCCTGTATTGTCCTTTATGGGGTTGTATTGTCAAATTTTTTTTTTACTTTTTTATTTTTTATTTATTATTTCCACCTTTTTCCTTTTTTTTTTTTATTTTGGGGTCCTGTAGTTGTCATATTATGGGTCCTGTAGTTTCACTATTAGGGGGGCCCTGTAGTGTCCTATTAGGGGGTCTGTCTGTCATATTATGGGGGCCCTGTAGGGTCACTTTAGGGGGGCCCTGTGCGTCCTTTTATGGGGTCCTTTTGCGTCACTTTTATGGGTCTGTGTGTCCTTTATGGGGCCTGTGTGTCATATTATGGGCCCTGTAGCTGTCATATTATGGGGTTTGTAGCTTCCTTATGGGGTTTGTAGTTGCCACTTTAGGGGGGTTTTTTTTTTTGTCACTTTTTAGGGGGGGGTTGAAACTGTCTTTAGGGGGGTTTGTGCGGTACTATTAGGGGGGGGCCCTTAGCTGCCTATTTTGGGGTTTAGTGTCCTTTTTATGGGGGTCCTTTTTGTTGCATATTAGGGGGGCCCTGTAGTGTCCATTATGGGGTTTGTACTTCACTTTTTGGGGGGTCTGTAGTGTCATATTTTGGGGGTCTTGTTTTGTCCTTTTGGGGCCCTGTAGCTGTCATATTATGGGGGTCCTGTAGCTGTCCTTTTTGGGGGGTTTTCTGTACTTTTCCTATTTGGGGTCTTGTAGTTGTCCTATTAGGGGGTCTGTAGTTGTATTATGGGGTTTTTTTGTTGTCACTTTTGGGGGGGTTCTGTGCTGTCATATTATGGGGCCCTTGTACGTCCTTTTATGGGGGTTTGTAGCGGTCACTTTTTTGGGTCGTAGCTGTCTTTTAGGGGGCTTTTACGGTCATTTTTTTGGGGGGTTTTGTGCTGTACTTTTATGGGGTCTGTTTTGTCCTATTATGGGTCTGTGGTCACTATTATGGGGTTATGAGCTTTCCTCATTATGGGGTCGTAGCTGTCACTTTTGGGATCCTTTTGCGTAAATATTATGGGGTCCTGTAGCTGTCATTATTATGGTCTGTAGCTGTCACTATTATAGGGTCTTGTATCTTCTCAAATATGGGGTCTGTAGTGTACTATTTGGGGGTCTGTAGTTTCACTATTATGGGGTCTTGTAGCTGTCACTATTATGGGGTCTTGTAGCTGTCACTATTATGGGGTCTTGTAGTTGTCACTATTATGGGGGTCTTGTAGCTGTCACTATTATGGGGTCCTGTAGTTGTCACTATTATGGGGTCCTGTAGATGTCACTATTATGGGGTCTTGTAGCT
Organism: Phyllomedusa bahiana; assembly: GCA_025379985.1. Classification (NCBI taxonomy): domain Eukaryota; kingdom Metazoa; phylum Chordata; class Amphibia; order Anura; family Hylidae; genus Phyllomedusa; species Phyllomedusa bahiana. The sequence goes on along the minus strand of JAODAL010034118.1, from coordinate 7,445 downwards.
GTCACTATTATGGGGTCATGTAGCTGTCACTATTATGGGGTCTTGTAGTTGTCACTATTATGGGGTCTTGTAGCTGTCACTATTATGGGGTCCTGTAGCTGTCACTATTATGGGGTCCTGTAGCTGTCACTATTATGGGGGTCCTGTAGCTGTCACTATTATGGGGTCTTGTAGCTGTCACTATTATGGGGTCCTGTAGCTGTCACTATTATGGGGGTCCTGTAGCTGTCACTATTATGGGGTCTTGTAGCTGTCGCTATTATGGGGGGTCCTGTAACTGTCGCTATTATGGGGGGTCCTGTAACTGTCACTATTATGGGGTCCTGTAGTTGTCACTATTATGGGGGCTTGTAGCGGTCACTATTATGGGGGCTTGTAGCTGTCACTATTATGGGGGCTTGTAGCGGTCACTATTATGGGGGCTTGTAGCTGTCACTATTATGGGGTCCTGTAGTTGTCACTATTATGGGATCCTGTAGTTGTCACTATTATGGGGTTTCTGTAGCTGTCACTATTATGGGGTCCTGTAGCTGTCACTATTATGGGGTCCTGTAGCTGTCACTATTATGGAGTCTTGTAGTTGTCACTAATATGGGGTCCTGTAGCTGTCACTTTTTATAGGGTTCTTGTACTGTCCTATTATGGGGTCTGTATCTGTCACTATTATGGGGTCCTGTTGCTTCATATTATGGGGCCCTGTAGCTGTCACTATTATGGGGTTTGTAGCTTTTACTATTTGGGGCCCTTGTAGTTGTCACTATTATGGGGTGTCTGTAGCTTTCACTATAATGGGGTCTTGTAGCTGTCACTATTATGGGGTCCTGTAGTTGAACTATTATGGGGGTCCTGTAGATGTCACTATTAGGGGGGCCCTTTGTAGTGCCCACTATTATGGGGTCCTGTACTGTCACTATTTGGGGTCTTTTTGTTGTCCCTATTTGGGGGTCTTGTAGCTTTTCCTATTTTGGGGTCCTTAGCTGTCCTATTATGGGGTCTTGTAGCTGTCACTATTATGGGGGTCCTGTAGCTGTCACTATTATGGGGTCTTGTAGCTGTCACTATTATAGGGTCCTGTAGCTGTCACTATTATGGGGTCTTGTAGCTGTCGCTATTATGGGGGGTCCTGTAACTGTCGCTATTATGGGGGGTCCTGTAACTGTCACTATTATGGGGTCCTGTAGTTGTCACTATTATGGGATCCTGTAGTTGTCACTATTATGGGGTTTCTGTAGCTGTCACTATTATGGGGTCTTGTAGCTGTCACTATTATGGGGTCCTGTAGCTGTCACTATTATGGGGGTCCTGTAGCTGTCACTATTATGGGGTCCTGTAGCTGTCACTATTATAGGGTCTTGTATCTGTCTCTATTATGGGGTTCTGTAGCTGTCACTATTATGGGGGTCCTGTAGCTTTCACTATTATGGGGTCCTGTAGCTGTCACTATTATGGGGTCTTGTAGCTGTTACTATTATGGGGTCTTGTAGTTGTCACTATTATGGGGGTCTTGTAGCTGTCACTATTATGGGGGTCCTGTAGCTGTCACTATTATGGGGTCCTGTAGTTGTCACTATTATGGGGTCCTGTAGATGTCACTATTATGGGGTCCTGTAGCTGTCACTATTATGGGGTCATGTAGCTGTCACTATTATGGGGTCTTGTTGTTGTCACTATTATGGGGGTCTTGTAGCTGTCACTATTATGGGGGTCCTATAGCTGTCACTATTATGGGGTCTTGTAGCTGTCACTATCATGGGGGTCCTGTAGCTGTCACTATTATGGGGTCTTGTAGCTGTCACTATTATGGGGTCCTGTAGCTGTCACTATTATGGGGTCTTGTAGCTGTCGCTATTATGGGGGGTCCTGTAACTGTCGCTATTATGGGGGCCCTTGTAATGTCCTTATTATGGGGTTATTGTCTCTTTTATGGGGTCCTGTAGCTGTCACTATTATGGGGTCCTGTAGCTGTCACTATTATGGGGTCTTGTAGTTGTCACTATTATGGGGTCTTGTAGTTGTCACTATTATGGGGATCCTGTAGCTGTCACTATTATGGGGTTCTGTAGCTGTCACTATTATTGGGTTCTGTAGATTTCACTGTTATGGGGTCCTGTATATGTCACTATTATGGGGGTCCTGTATATGTCACTATTATGAGGGTCCTGTATATGTCACTATTATGGGGGTCCTGTAGTTGTCACTATTATGGGGTCCTGTAGCTGTCACTATTATGGGGTCTTGTAGCTGTCACTATTATGGGGTCCTGTAGCTGTCACTATTATGGGGTCTTGTAGCTGTCACTATTATGGGGTCTTGTAGTTGTCACTATTATGGGGTCTTGTAGTTGTCACTATTATGGGGTCCTGTAGCTGTCACTATTATGGGGTCTTTATTGTACATTTATGGGGTCCTGTAGTTGTCACTATTATGGGGTTCTTGTAGTTGTCACTATTATGGGGTCTTGTAGTTGTCACTATTATGGGGGTCCTGTAGCTGTCACTATTATGGGGGTCCTGTAGCTGTCACTATTATGGGGTCCTGTAGATGTCACTATTATGGGGTTTTGTTGTCACTATTATGGGGGTCCTGTAGCTGTCACTATTATGGGGGTCCTGTAGCTGTCACTATTATGGGGTCCTGTAGTTGTCACTATTATGGGGTCTTGTAGCTGTCACTATTATGGGGTCCTGTAGCTGTCACTATTATGGGGGTCCTGTAGCTGTCACTATTATGGGGGTCCTGTAGCTGTCACTATTATGGGGTCTTGTAGTTGTCACTATTATGGGGGTCCTGTAGCTGTCACTATTATGGGGTCTTGTAGCTGTCACTATTATGGGGTCTTGTAGCTGTCACTATTATGGGGTCTTGTAGTTGTCACTATTATGGGGGTCCTGTAGCTGTCACTATTATGGGGTCTTGTAGTTGTCACTATTATGGGGGTCCTGTAGCTGTCACTATTATGGCGTCCTGTAGTTGTCACTATTATGGGGTCTTGTAGTTGTCACTATTATGGGGGTCCTGTAGCTGTCACTATTATGGGGGTCCTGTAGCTGTCACTATTATGGGGTCTTGTAGCTGTCACTATTATGGGGGTCCTGTAGCTGTCACTATTATGGGGTCCTGTAGCTGTCACTATTATGGGGGTCCTGTAGCTGTCACTATTATGGGGTCCTGTAGCTGTCACTATTATGGGGTCCTGTAGCTGTCACTATTATGGGGTCCTGTAGTTGTCACTATTATGGGGGTCCTGTAGTTGTCACTATTATCGGGTCATGTAGCTGTCACTATTATGGGGGTCCTGTAGCTGTCACTATTATGGGGTCCTGTAGCTGTCACTATTATGGGGGTCCTGTAGCTGTCACTATTATGGGGGTCCTGTAGCTGTCACTATTATCGGGTCCTGTAGTTGTCACTATTATGGGGTCTTGTAGTTGTCACTATTATGAGGGTCCTGTAGCTGTCACTATTATCGGGTCCTGTAGCTGTCACTATTATGAGGGTCCTGTAGTTGTCACTATTATGGGGTCCTGTAGTTGTCTCTAATATGGGGTCTTGTAGCTGTCACTATTATGGGGTCCTGTATCTGTTACTATTATGAGGGTCCTGTAGTTGTCACTATTATGGGGGTCTTGTTATTGTCACTATTATGGGGGTCTTGTTGTTGTCACTACTTGTTGTTGTCACTATTATGGGGGTCCTGTAGTTGTCACTATTATGAGGGTCCTGTAGTTGTCACTATTATGGGGGTCTTGTTGTTGTCACTACTTGTTGTTGTCACTATTATGGGGGTCCTGTAGTTGTCACTATTATGGGGTCTTGTAGCTGTCACTATTATGGGGGTCCTGTAGCTGTCACTATTATGGGGTCCTGTAGTTGTCTCTATTATGGGGTCCTGTAGTTGTCACTATTATGGGGTCTTGTAGTTGTCACTATTATGGGGGTCCTGTAGCTGTCACTATTATGGGGTCCTGTAGTTGTCACTATTATGGGGGTCCTGTAGTTGTCACTATTATCGGGTCATGTAGCTGTCACTATTATGGGGGTCCTGTAGCTGTCACTATTATGGGGTCCTGTAGCTGTCACTATTATGGGGGTCCTGTAGGTGTCACTATTATGGGGTCTTGTAGCTGTCACTATTATGGGGTCCTGTAGCTGTCACTATTATGGGGGTCCTGTAGTTGTCACTATTATGGGGGTCCTGTAGTTGTCACTATTATGGGGTCTTGTAGTTGTCACTATTATCGGGTCCTGTAGCTGTCACTATTATGGGGTTGCTGTAGCTGCCCTTTATTATGGGGTCCTGTAGCTGTCACTATTATAGGGGTCTTTTTGTTGTCACTACTTTTTTTTGGGGTTCCTGTAGTTGTCACTATTATGGGGATCCTGTAGCTGTCACTAGGGTCTTGTAGCTGTCACTATTATGAGGGTCCTGTAGTTGTCACTATTATCGGGTCCTGTAGTTGTCACTATTATGGGGTCCTGTAGTTGTCACTATTATGGGGGTCCTGTAGCTGTCACTATTATCGGGTCCTGTACTTGTCACTATTATGGGGTCCTGTAGTTGTCTATAATATGGGGTCTTGTAGCTGTCACTATAGGTTTGTGTGCACTATTATGGGGCCCTGTAGTGTCACTATTATGGGGTCCCGGTAGTTGTCACTATTATGGGGATCCTGTAGCTGTCACTATTATGGGGGTCCTGTAGCTGTCACTATTATGGGGTCCTGTAGTTGTCACTATTATGGGGTCCTGTAGCTGTCACTATTATGGGGTCTTGTAGCTGTCACTATTATGGGGTCCTGTAGCTGTCACTATTATGGGGGTCCTGTAGCTGTCACTATTATCGGGGTCCTGTAGCTGTCACTATTATGGGGGTCCTGTAGCTGTCACTATTATCGGGGTCCTGTAGCTGTCACTATTATGAGGGTCCTGTAGCTGTCACTATTATCGGGTCCTGTAGCTGTCTCTATTATGGGGGTCCTGTAGCTGTCACTATTATCGGGTCCTGTAGTTGTCACTATTATGGGGTCCTGTAGTTGTCTCTAATATGGGGTCTTGTAGCTGTCACTATTATGGGGTCCTGTATCTGTTACTATTATGAGGGTCCTGTAGTTGTCACTATTATGGGGGTCTTGTTGTTGTCACTACTTGTTGTTGTCACTATTATGGGGGTCTTGTTGTTGTCACTATTATGGGGGTCCTGTAGTTGTCACAGCTACAAGCGGGGTCTTGTAGCTGTCACTATTATGGGGGTCTTGTAGCTGTCACTATTATGGGGGTCCTGTAGCTGTCTCCATTATGGGGTCTTGTAGCTGTCATTGTTATGGTGCCCGCTTGCTCGATAACGTTGCGCCGCTCTCTGCCGCTCATTGTGCAATTCCCCCGTCCTAAGTCCTGATGAGCCGTGCCGCTATCGCACACAATTGTCGGCCGACGGTCGTCCGTCCGCATTGACCGCACGATTCACCTGCGCGAGCGCTGTTACCAGGCGGACCAGGAGCGCGGTGATTGGCTGAGGCCCGGTGACGTCACCGCCCGTCCCGCTCTGCGCCGCTGTCACCAGCGTTCCCGCGCTTTTCTGAGGTGAATCGTCCGCGACTCGGTCACAAACTATAATGACCGACTGTGACGGGAAACCAGCGATAACCCCGTGTGTGACGGTGTCGGGGAGACGGAAAATAGTCCTGTGTATTACAGTACAGGTGAGGGGTAATATTCCTGTGTATTACAGTACAGGTGAGGGGTAATAATCCTGTGTATTACAGTACAGGTGAGGGGTAATAATCCTATAATATTACAGTACAGGTGAGGGGTAATAATCCTATAATATCACAGTACAGGTGAGGGGTAATAATCCTATAATATCACAGTACAGGTGAGGGGTAATAATCCTATAATATCACAGTACAGGTGAGGGGTAATAATCCTATAATATCACAGTACAGGGGAGAAGCAATAATCCTATAATATCACAGTACAGGTGAGGGGTAATAATCCTATAATATTACAGTACAGGTGAGGGGTAATAATCCTATAATATTACAGTACAGGTGAGGGGTAATATTCCTGTGTATTACAGTACAGGTGAGGGGTAATAATCCTGTGTATTACAGTACAGGTGAGGGGTAATAATCCTGTGTATTACAGTACAGGTGAGGGGTAATAATCCTGTAATATTACAGTACAGGTGAGGGGTAATAATCCTGTGTAGTACAGTACAGGTGAGGAGTAATAATCATGTCCATTAAAGTACAGGTGAGGGGTAATAACCCCTTAAATATAAGTCAGTGAGGGTAAAACCCTTTTATCACAGTAAGGTGAGGGGTAATATTAGTGTGTATTACAGTACAGGTGAGGAGTAATCTATAATTTTTACTTACAGGTAGGGGAAATGATCCATAATACCAGAAAGGGTGGGGGTAATAATCATGTGTTACAGACGGTGAGGGGTAAAATCCTATATTTTACAGACAGGTGGGGGGTAATAATCCTATATTATCACAGTACAGGTGAGAGGTAAAATCTATGTATTACAGTCGTTGAGTGGTAATAATCCTATAATACCCAGTACAGGTGAGGGGAAATAATCTAAAATTTCACGTACGGTGGGGGTAATAATCCAAATATACAGTACGTGAGGTTTAAATAACCCCTTAAAAAATATAACAGTAAGGTGGGGGTAAAAAACCCTATAATATACAGTACAGGTGAGGGGTAATAATCCAATAATATACGTACGGGGAGGTTTAATAACCCTTTATTACGTACAGGTGGGGGGTAATTTCTTTTAATACAGTACAGGTGAGGGGGTTATATTCCTTAAAGACAGGTGAGGGGTAAATAACCCTTAATTAAGTACAGGGGGAGGGGAAATAACCCTTTTTCAGTACAGGGAGGGGTAATATTCCTGGTTTTTCAGTAAGTGGGGGTAATTTTCCTTTATTAAGTAAGGTGGGGGTAATTTCTGTGATTCGTAAGGTGGGATAATCTTTATTACGTCAGGTGGGGGGTAATATCCTTTAATAAAGTACAGGGAGGGTAATAACCCTTTATACATTCGGGTGAGGGGTAAAAACCCTTTAAACAGTAAGGGGGGGTATAATCTTTTTACAAGTACAGGTAGAGGAATAATCTATTTTTACGTACGGGTTGAGGGGAAATAATCCTTAAAATTTTAACGTCAGGTGAAGGGAAATAATCTTTATACAGTACAGGTGAGGGGGAAATAACCCTATAATATAAGTACGGGGGTGGGGTAATAATCCTTTATTACAGTACGGGGAGGGTAAACCCTATTTTTACAAAAGGGTGAGGGGAAATAATCCTTTACAGTACAGGTGAGGGGTAAAAATCCTTAAATAACAGTAAGGTGAGGGGTAATACCCCTTTATCAGTGGGTGGGGGTTTTAATAACCCTTTAAATTAAAAACGTCAGGTGGGGGGGTAAT